>JAWWEO010017722.1:0-22849 GCA_035582975.1 Ormyrus labotus
TATATAGAATAGAATACAATTTTGTAGTTAATTTTTTTGTTCTCTTCGTGCAATTATAGCATTTTTTATATAGGAAACAAATTATGCCCATAGGCCAAAAAACGTTGTAACATAAACAAAATAGTTTAAAACAATGAATATAAATATCTTTAGAATTTAATGAAAATCTAATGTCTTCTTATTGCAGTATCTATATGAAAACGAAGACAAGGTTTATATTGACGTAACTGAAATGGCAGATTGTCTCCAAAGAAAATACCGTGATTATCGTGGAAAAAAACGTGGTCCATTCAGGGCAATGGTACGCAAAGCATATGACGAAATCACTGAAAATCTCACAAGACAGGCAGATTCTCACTGGCAAGAAGATGATGATGATATTGATATCGAAGTAATTTTTTTAAAGTACTTTCAATAACAAACATTTTAAAAGTTCAACTTAACTAAAATTTGATTTTCAGGTCGATGCCATGCCTTCAGATTACTTACAAGCATATAAACGTCAATTAGGAAGACAGAATGGAAATTCAAGTGACAAGGAATTAATCGATATCAGCAGTGATGACGATCAAGCTCCCAATAATGCAGCTAAATCAAACAAAGATGCTATGGAAATAGAACATATTTCTAAAAAACCACATCTTTCTCCCAGTGTCGAATCAGTGAAGGCTGTGCAACAGGTATTTTTTTGAATAGTTATTATTTTTTGCTTTCAAACAATAGAGAATAAAAATAAAATTAAATAAAATTTAAAGAAAACAAAAGAAAAGTTATAAATTATATTTTTATAGCCTCAAGAATTTCCATTAGATGGACAATCAAAAAGTCGTCCAGAAAGGACAAGAAAAAGGCTTAGAGAAAAAGAAAATGACAATACACAAGAGCTAAATATTAAGAAAAAATATAGAGATATCCCAGTTGTAAACCCAACAATTTCATTCCACGACTTTGGAGGTAATGCCAAAGTTTTGGAAACAGTAGCAAATCTTTTGTTACATATAAAACATCCCGAAGTGTATATAAAACTTAATATTTCACCACCAAGAGGCTTTTTACTGCATGGTCCACCTGGATGTGGAAAAACTTTACTTGCACATGCAATTGCAGGAGTAAGTATTATCTTAAACTTGTATGAAAATGTATTCTCTCTAGTTAAATTTAATTTTCTGATGTATTTTTTCAGTTTCTTTTATACTTGTATGTAGGTTTATATAGTTTTTTATTAATAATTAGTATTGTTAATGATATTCTTTTTAAAGGAACTGAAAATCCCACTGCTGAAAGTGGCTGCTCCAGAACTTGTTGCTGGCGTTTCTGGAGAAAGTGAACAGAGAATAAGGGAATTATTTGAACAAGCTATTGCTGTAGCTCCTTGTATTCTCTTTCTGGATGAAATTGATGCCATTGCTCCCCATAGAGCCACCGCTCAAAAAGAAATGGAAAGAAGGATGGTGTCACAATTACTTTCATGTTTAGATGGTAATTATTTTTTAGTTCCAAATAAATTTTAACAAAAAGAAAGTTAACTTAAAGGAAAAATTGTATTTATTGTTTAGAACTGGGCATGAAAGATAATGGAACCAAAGTATTAGTGGTTGGTGCGACAAATAGACCTGATGCTATAGATCCTGCTTTGCGAAGAGCTGGTCGTTTTGATAGAGAAGTTTCATTGGGGATTCCTGACAGAGAAGCTAGATCAGCAATCCTCGAAACACTTACTGCCGTAATGCCTCTATACAGGGATGTGAATCTAGAAAAGGTTGCTGCACTTACTCCGGGTTTCGTTGGAGCTGATTTAGTAGCCCTAATAAGAGAAGCTGCAATGGCTGCTGTAAATAGGTAAACGAATAAACATTGGTTTTATGATTTACCTAATTTAGCGAGTAAAATGTGTTTGATATTAATTCTCTCGGAACTTTTATGTTTTTTAGAGTTTTTGATATGAAAAAGACCGTACCTGTACCTGCACTTCCGGCAGCGGTGACGCCTGATTCATCCGTTCCCGCTACTGAAAATAAAATTGCTGAAGAAGAAGAAAAACCTGTTTCGGTTCCAGAGCAAGATATTTCAGACATTATAATTGAAGATGATATACCCGCAAAGGTAGATACTACAGATCCAAAAGCTGATCAAAAAGAAGGTAAATTATTATTTTTCATCATTAAATTAAAATCTAATTCCGAAAATGTTAATAGTAAAAAAAAATCTTAGTTGAGGTTGTTTCTACCGAAGAAGAGAAAGCTTCAACTTCAGAGGAAGAAAAGCAGCCTGAAAAATTGGCGGAATCTTCAGAAGTTGTGGAATCTACTGTAGATCAACCAGAAGTATCTTCAGTCCCAGGTCCTTCTTCCGAAGTTACCGAAGTTATTGAAGCTGAACCAGTACCAGTAGTCGAAACAACTGATGCTCTCATAGCTCCATCCGAAAATACGTCTGCAGAGCCAGCTGAAGTTCAAGAATCAACCGCAGAGAAAGTAGAAGAATTGGTACTTCCGATGCAAGTAGATAAAATAGATAAAGTAAAGTCAGAACCAAAAGTAGAAGAAGTTGGACGAACACTTGAAGATATTCGAGCATTGTTGCATGACGAGCCCCCACTTACTGCAGAACAATTGGATATGCTTTCTATTACGCAGCAAGATTTTGACATAGCACTTAAAAACGTTCAACCTTCAGCTAAAAGGGAAGGTTTTGCAACTGTGCCCGATGTGACGTGGGATGACATCGGATCGCTTCAGGATATTCGAGAAGAGTTACAAATGACTATTTTAGTAAGTAGATTTGATTTTTTTTTAATGTTCTCGTATTTTAAAAAATATTTTATTTGTTTTGGTGCTATAATTTTTGTACAAATAATTAATTGAATAAATCTTGCAGGCACCGATAAGGCATGCTGATCATTTTGCCAGCCTTGGTTTAAATACCCCCACTGGGGTATTACTTTGTGGTCCACCTGGTTGTGGAAAAACGCTGTTGGCAAAGGCAATTGCCAATGAAGCTGGTATTAACTTCATTTCTGTCAAAGGTCCGGAATTATTAAACATGGTAAGATAAGAATTAATTTTTATTTGTATTTATTATTGTTAAAAAAATGAAGAGAAATGTAAAGTTCTAACAATTTCATTAATTTCTAGTATGTCGGTGAAAGTGAGAAAGCAGTACGTCAGTGCTTTTTAAGAGCGCGCAATTCAGCGCCGTGTGTAATTTTCTTCGATGAGTTGGACGCCTTGTGTCCCAAGAGATCAGAAGGCGATAGCACAGCGACATCTCGAGTGGTTAATCAAATGCTCACTGAGATGGACGGTGTAGAGGGTAGAAAAAATGTATTTTTAATGGCTGCAAGTAATCGGCCTGATATTATTGACCCCGCCGTACTTAGGCCAGGCAGGCTCGATAAAATTCTTTATGTAGGACTACCAAATCCTCACGACCGAGTGGACATTCTAAGAGCACTTACGAAAGTAAGTTTTAAACTTTATTTGTTATTAGAAAAATTGCTAGAAAGTCAAGGTCTCACATTCTATTTTTTTCACTTAACAGAATGGGACCAAGCCAAAGTTAGCTGCAGATGTGGACATCGAAACAGTGGCCACTAGCGAAAGGTTGGACGGTTACACTGGTGCCGATATTGCGGCCTTCGTTAGAGAGGCTGGTGTGGAAGCTCTCAGAGAAATCATGAGTGGATTATCCTGTCCCGCTGAAATTTGTGCGCGACATTTAGACGCCGCTTTTGAAAAAATTCGACCATCAGTTCAAGATAAGGTGAGATTTTCTTTTTAAGTTAATTTAGTTAAAAAAAATATATGTTAGAACTAATAACTATGTATAATTTATGAAGTATTCATTTTTATTTTTTCAATTTTTTTTACTAGAAGTATTATATTTTTATTAAGATGTGAATATTAAGTTTTTTCATCTATTTTTAGGATATCAAACACTATGAAAAATTACAAAAACTTTATTCTGTAAAAAAGAAGAGTCTTAACACAGATGTTCCAATGTCATTAGAGCCAGTAATGGACTCCACAATGGAAGCGATGGAGACTTGAGTCTCGCAATTTCTTTCTTTTTTCAAGTTTATAAATGTATATGCAGATTAAGAACAACTTACTTTATTTTTCATTCTTAGATTTATAAATTAGTGATTTAGCACTAGAAAGAAAAAAGTATTTTTTTATCAATATCATTTTCACGTTTAAAAAGTCATGTGAATGTGTAGAAATGTATTTAGTTTTTAAAAGAATGATTATATTTGATTACTAAGCTGAAGACAGTTATTGTTTAATTTTCTTTTACGTCGTTGTGACATGAAAACTTTACATATAAGAATTTAAATAGGATTGAATAAAGATTTAAGAAAAAATATAATTCTAATAAACTTGTATTATATAGAGTTATCATCGTAGGCAGCAACAATGCTTTCTACCATCGTTAAAAATCCGGCGTACGTTTCATGATTTAATCGGTCAATCAATCTGTTTGGCATAACAAATCCACTTTGTTTATATTGAGGCAGTTCCATTGAGTAAACAATGGATACATTGCCTTTCTCCATAGCCCAATCGTCACTACTTCCAGCAGCTCTATCTGTTTTTTAAAAAAAGCAAGCATTTTTTTTAAATTGAAGCTTCAGATTGTAAACATTTTTGTTAGCACTTACATAAAATTTGTGTAGCACTACCAACAGTGTACTCAGGGCCTCCTACTTTTTTAATTACGCTGGCAACTTTTTTAGCTATCTTAGACTGAAAAAAAATATGGTTTCAGCGCACGAACAATCCTATTAATTTAAACGCTCGCTCAGCTACATACCAATACTTTCCAGCTCGCTGGAAGTTCGTCCTTATAGCTCCACGGATAAAGGAGTAACTTGAAAGAGAAACATCAGTGTTTACATACATATATATATATATATATATGCTCAGACAATTTTTGTCTCTAATCGACTTGGAAATATTTTTCTTACCGCGCCGTAGCTGTGAAGCGTTAAATAAGCGAAAGGTTTGTACTTAATTATGGCATCGCGAAGAGCTCTGGTTTCTGGCTCACTAAAAGGATACGGTCCTGCAAAGGCCGGTGAACAGTCGCTTCTGTCAGATCTATATTCTGCAACACGTGAAAGTGCCATTTGTGTAATTCGAAATAGCAAAAGTCAAGCATTCGTTTAATTACCTCCCCAGTGCGAGTCGAAGTTCCGGTTGATGTCGACCCCCATGCAGACGCTGTTCTCTATCCTGGATCGTGTTTTGCGCCACAGCCGGTTGTGCATCATCGAAAACTCGTAGCCATCGGGGTTCACGCAAGGAATGATAACGAAGTTCAAATCGCTCGTCATCTTCTCCTCTATTTCCGTGATCTTCTTGGCGACGAACAGAGCGAAGACGTTTGCAGTCCATTCGCGAGGGTGTATACCAGCGTCTATGAGGAACACCTGTTTGAAATTATAAACTTCAATTTGAGTGTTCAAGACGATACTTGTTGCTTCCTTTGATTGCGTTAGATTGCAATTTTTTTTTAAATGTAAATTGTGATAAACTGCGATTTGGATTTTTATGTTAAGATTTGATAGAAAATGCGAATACTTTATGAACTTACTGGATTCTCTGGATCCCTTATGATTTCAATGGCATAAATAGCCCTTTTTTCGTAAGAGTCTCCTATTTTTACTACTTTGGAATGCGACTTGTTCTTTATCAAATGATTAAGGTATTCTATCATCTCATCGTAATTTGGATAATATTGAAAATTGTATACGTAGTCATCAGTAAACGCCCTAACCTCGAGTAATCTAGACCTAATTTGTTCTTTGGTATCTTCTTTAATTACTCCACTAATAGTACTGTCAACCTTAAATTAAGAAGATGAATTAGAAGCTTAAGTACAAAAGTTTGCAAAATCTTAATTTGGCTGGTTACAAATTTTTCTCCAACTCAAAGCAATAGAATATAAAGAAACAAAGTTTCAATTTTAATGAACATAAAAATAAGAATTTTCAAGAAGGCCAATTACGATGTAAGGAATATGCGTTGCTCCGAGTTCCTTTTCAAAGGCTTTTTGTAACTCGGGAGGGACGATAATTTCCGACATCGAATTTTTGGCTCGATGCAACACTTCAAAATCTTGGCGGCTCTCATAACGCTTCAAAAATGCTAGATCTGCTTCGGTAGTGGTGTTCAATTTGTAAACCTTGTATCTGCGGAAAATTCATCTCGGTGTTAGATGTTGGATTAAACTGTTCCGGTTTTATGGTTATTTACGAACAATTAAGGTATCAATGAAAATTTTTAATTATTATTTCAAAATTAGAAAAAAGCAATTTACTTTTATCGGGTTCAGAAAAGTATCGCTTAGCAAAAGTCAATAATCATTTGACGATATTCTCGTTCTGTTTAGTGTGTAAAATTAATCGTAGACGTAAAAAAGATAAACGTAAAATTCATTAAACTTTGCAATATTTAATTGGTTTAAATTGTTATTGTTTTTCTTTAAAGAAATAATTAAAAATACAGTTTAGTTTTTAGAATACTGAATTAAACATTCGAATTTATTTTATTTAAGGAGGCTCGAGGAAGCCTGGCGTTTCGTCTCAGCAGACCCCGAGGCCTTCTTCCAACGCTTCTACCACGAAATGCCTACATTATAAAATATATTAAAAACGGTATAAATAATTAATCATCAGTCTATATCTACAAGACATTTGTCAGCATTAGTTACCAGACATCTGACCCATCCAATTATTCACAGTTATAGTCATTACAGAAATACACTTACTATTAATGAGCCGTAATCATACTCTTAAAGATGCTTGTAAGGAACTACTTATTAATTATATCTTACCCGTCGTAATTTTTCTGTAGAGCCGGTAGAATCGATAGATGATCGGCCGCAATGACGCACGTAAATGCGGCACAGAGAAGCAGGATATGTATTCGCCACATTTTCGTTTTGATTGAACTGCGAATCGTGAATCCAAGGCTTCAAAGCTTCTCGAGGTCGTTTTTACGAACTTCACCGACTCGTAAAATCAGTGCTTATACGTTATAGTTAATCTGCTTTTTAATAAGCTCTAGCAATGATTGATTGCGTTTTCCATCAAGCGATTCCTTCGGTAATAAATGGTTTCGACAGTTTTTAAATGACTTTCGGAAGGCTAATAAAATAACTTGGTATTCGGCAGCTTTCTGCTTTTAATTTATGCTCAGTTCGAACATATTCTTTAATGTCAAATTAGTTAATAAACATAATCTATCCATCGGCTATTCGAACCATTCGAACAAAAAATACATCGTTCAACGAGCAACGCGACAATTCGCAGAACCAAAAACCACATTCTTATTAAATATTTTAACATTTATTTGGTAAAAAAAATTATAGTAAAAACAATCATCCAGTTACACCGAGGAACGTACGAAAATGAGTCTGACCAAGAGGCCCCCCCTATCAGTCCTCGGCGTGACTCTCCACCGCACAGCACATCTTCTGGAAGTATGGGGGCGGCTTCTCGGGCACGAGGGCCGGTCTGAGATCGAAGTGCATGGTGTAGGGTTTGGCCTCGCTGCCATCGTGCAGCATCGAGTCCTCGACGAAGCAGACGAGGACGGCGTGCATGCCAGCGTAGAGCATCGAGACGAGGGGCGCGACGAAGAACAGGAAGCCGAGGCCCAGCGACACGTAGAAGATCGGATGGTAGACGTCGGGAACGGTGCCGGTGCGCACGATGTAGTACAGCTTCATGAACATGGTGACGATGCCGAACATCGACATCGAGACCAGAAATATTGTTAACTCGGATACCTGAAATTTGTGTTGTAGGTTTTGGAGTATGAGAGAGAGAGAGAGAGAGAGAGAGAGAGAAATTCAATGTTCGGGGCGACAATGCAATTTGACTTATAGGAAGGGATGGAGTGATAGAAACTTGAAAGTTCGGCTTGGGTTGGATATACGTGTTTTTAGAGGTCGCGCCGAATGGAAAAATTTTGTTTGAAATTCGCGGCTTGCAAAATAGTTCATGGGTTTTAAAATATTTTTTAAACTTTGAAAAAGACGTTCAGATAAACGTCGAAACGTCGGCACAAAATAAAGAATTTTTAAAAAAAATTTTTCGCTCGGCTTAAAACATTTGAGTCACCTTTAAACACATATTAGAAAACGAAATTCAAAAAGAAACTCGAAATTTATGCTACCGATGCTCCTGTTTCCTTCAGTTTCCGAAGAAAACAGCAGATACTTCGTTGCAACGAAATACGAAATACTTACTTGCAAAGCTTGGATGCAGCAAATTCAAACAAGCTTTAACTTAATAATTTAATTTATTAATCGATTTAAAATCGCATTTACCTTAGACACGAGCAAGCACCGCCGCGGCTTCTCCATGAAATACTGAAAGGACTGCTTGGTGCCGCTGTAAAAACCCTTTCCCTTGGCAATGCAAATCGTCAGTCCGCAGAGGCTCAAGTACTTGAACAGGATGGGATCAAAGATGTTGTAGATAATCATCCCCAGAATCGCCCGGCTAAAAGTTCCAGCGCTCGCTCTCTTTATCACGTAGCTCAAGGAGATCCAAAACTGCATCAGAACTCCGAAGATCGAAGTGCCGTAGGCGACCGTGCCGAGGTGATACCTGCGCATGGTCGAAAAACCTCGTTATTCCCGTTCCAAGCGAACACCGATCGTATCCTCCCTACCTGGCGACGATCTGAATGCACCGCAGGACAGCGATCTTGTCGGATTGGCCTTGCCAGAAGCTGGAAGCCATCGTTCCGAAGAACACGGCCACTCCGAAGGCGTAGACGGTCATTGAGAACCAAATGGTGCCGAGGGTGGTCATGATTACGAGTAACTTCATGACGTTCACCGATACATTAGGTATGCTTGTGACGTATGCGTGCACCACAACTCCGAAGATGCCCATCGATATGGCCAGGGCGTTGATTACCAGCATGAAGAGAATAAGGGCTTTCGATTTTTTGATTACTCTGAGGAAAAGGGGCGAGCGTTACATGCAATTGAGAAGCATACGTATCTTTAAGATATTTCCTTTTTTATTCAATTACCGTAGGACCTCCTCGAAAATAAGCTGAGACATCTGAAACCACTCTTTGCGCAGCAAAATGAATAACAGCAAGTAGCTGCTGATCAACGCCACGGCCATTTGAGCGACGATAGTAGCATAATAGTCGATAATTGCGATGCCAACTATAAGCAGCAAGTACAAAAAAAACGATATATAGAAACTCCAAGTGGTAAACTTGCTCTGCAAGGGGAGCAGCCAGAGATCCGCAATCGAGAAAAACAAGATCAAGATTATGGAGAATACGAGCGGAAATATGCTGGAACAAACGAAAACGGTGGATGTTCGGTCGACGGCATTTTTAATTTGGCTTTTAGGTGCTTACCTGGAGCTATCTAAACCGCCGCTTATGATCGTTATTCTTTCGTCGACTACGACGAAAGCTGAAAAATGTAAGGATATAGGATCAGTAAATTGTATTTCCACTGGGCTGTAATGCATTGATTATTAAAACTTTTTGATAAAAAAAGAAAATGGTTTCAAAAGGTAAAAAAGGGTGAGGATTATTCATTCAAGTTTCGATATTACCGTAAATTGCTGTAGCAAACCATGATACAAAGGATATTAGAAAAAGGATTAACATCCACAGATCCGTACAAGACCGTCTTTTATTTAAGACGTCCAGTCTAGAAAGCAAGTTGCTTTCTTCCATCGTTCTACGCAGTCACTTGTATGCAGATGTAGGATCCTGAAATAATTGAAATAATTGAAATAATTGAAGTACAAAAAAATTTTTAAAATGTCGAGAATGTTAAAAAAAAGTTTTGTAAATAAAACGAAGAATCGTCGGTAATATTTATATATGCTGCCGGCATATTTTGGCTTTATAATACCTAATACGTAACGTTACCATGAAGAAGATGAGTAATTTCAATTAGAATAGTTCTCTCTTAACAAGTTATGGCCGGAAGTAGTGAAGCATTTTAAAACTCTATTCTTAAAATTGTTCTAAGTTATCTCAATGTTCAAGAACTGAGCAAGTACAAATAATCAGATTTTCGAATGTACATTTGATAAAAAAATTTTTTTTATTTTCGGACCAGTTTGGTAAATTTCATGGGAGCGCAACAGTATTTTAGATAATACGTCTATATGGAGACTGAAAGCGTGAGTTTGACTTTTATCAGATAAAATTTTATCTCGCCACACCTCCGGTAAAACTTGGAACCAACATTCACACTCCACTTCACGAAAAATTAATAAAATCTATTGCATTTAGATAGAAATGTTTATAAACCAACTTTAGGCATTTCGCATATAACAGTTTTTCAAAATGGACCATTAATTTGAAGCTTTTAGCACACACTAAAGGCCGTATAAACAAATTCATTCCTTTTTCTAGCGTACACTAAAATTCCTGTTTTTAGCACACACTAAAGTCCTTAGTTAACTTGATTCATATTATAATGATCATTATTATGTAAAAAAAACATTGCGTTTTAATAATTACATAAAATTCCTGTTTCTAGCATACACTAAAAGCCTTAATCAACTTGATTCGTATTATATTGATGTAAAAATATTACGTTTTAATAATTAAAAATAAAATTCCTGTTTCTAAAATTTATCACTCAGCATGAACAAAACACAATTCATTCAACAAAAGAATCTCGTCGCGGTAAAATATCAAAAAAATTCACAGAGTCCGCTATTTATTTAATACAAAAAAGTACTGAAAATCAGCGAAGAAATACACCTGCAGACCGGCTCGGCTCCGCTTGTGTTGGACTCGGCGTTCTCTCGCGAACTGGACGTTTTACGTGTTAGGAAGTGTTCGTTGATTTTGGCGTGAATCATCGACGCTTCTGATAAACGCGACTTTTTCTCCGGTATCTGCCGGCGAATTTTTCTTTATTTTTTAAAAAACATTTTGCGAGTTCGGTGAAAAAAAAATTTCACGATCCGTTTGATTTTGTGTGATTAATCGTGTACTTTTGTTTACAAGAGTGGCTGGAAGCTGCGATTCTTCGAAGAGGTAATGAGAAACTGACCGCAGCTCCGAGTAAATGCGTCGAGCATTTTATTACCGAAAGGGTTCCCAGCGAGGACTTAAGCTTTGAAGTGTTTCTTTAGCCGCGTGTACGTTCTCATAATGGGACCTTTCTTTCGCTGGTCTTTGACACGTCCTGAACGGAACGAAGGTTTTGTGAAATTAGTTCCAAGAATAGAAAATGTATTTTTAAATTTTACTGCCTTGGGTACATTTTGGCACTGAGAACAATACAGTTCTTTTTGCTGAATGAAACTATTACATTACAAATGTTACAAATGTTATAACTATTTTTGCTAAATAAGTAAAATAATTTGTCAATTAATTACTTATGTATAAGGAAACCTTCTTTTAAGTAAAAATAAAACAAATAACAATTGATTATGTTTTAATAATTTCCGTGTAATGCGTATAAATAATTTTGTCTACAACAGGTTAATTGTTTGCCATTATAGACTGAACTCCTTTGCACCTTTTTATTAAATCTAACACTGCGAATTACTTTGATGAATATTCTCTACACTTCGGCCACCCCTTCTTTACTTTATTTACGAATTTCAGTAAACGACAAAAAATTGAATGTATATCTTAACTTACTTCCGGTCTAGATATGCTGCACGAATTTTTTTTCAGTAAAATTTAGAAGTAAAATTATCTGAAATTATTTTCATTTATTATTGATATAATCTATCATTTGGACTATGATAGAATTAATTATGATAACTTATTGTTTAGAATTTGGACCAATACTATCTAAAGGATAATGACTGTTACAAGTAATTGTAATATTATAACTGTAAATAATATTGATGATAATATTATTATAATCTAAAATATGAATCGTAGAAATATTAGTTGTATTAAAGTATATTTTTATGTTTTAAACCACTTTTTGAACCTTTTTATGAGATAAAAATTGAGAAAAAACGTAGTTAATTTTTTCAAACTATTTATTTATCCAATTATTAATATAAAAGAACAAAATAATTGGAAGCAGCCAGTGCAGTTATCAGTGAAAGAAATAGGACAATTCTTGTATGCCTTAGATTCATTATAATACGGGTTTTAATGATTCATTTGTTACGAGGAACAGCAATTAATTCAGGAATAAAAATCAATATAAAGTACAAAGAGATAGATATGGAGTGTACCTAAAAGATAAGATATCAGGATTTATCTGGGAATCCCCTGTTTTTAGACCACATGTACATATATATAATTGTTGTATGATGCTGATTATTAGTACATACATCAAGTAAAGATAAATATTTTATTACACTTAAAATGAATTAACCGAATGAAACTTTTTTTTCTTATACCGATTGAAAATGTTTAAATTTTATAATGAAGCCATAACTATTGTTCTGTATTTTTCAAAGGTGCGATTCGCTGAATTTATCAATTTTTATTCAAACAATGATATTGTTCAATCTTTCTCCCTGACTATAGATTCGGGCAGCCTACTGTCCAAGAGAGGTGCCGCATTCCAATGTTACGTGAGGTGTGACATCACCCTTTATTGCATTCTACTTAAGGTTTAGCGCGTGTATCCCCCTCTCGCTCTCTCGCTCGCAGGCTTCCGACCGAAACGCGCGTTCGGTGCGTACTTTCGCGAACTTGAAGCCCTTGGCTTCATGACTCCATCGCGAGTCCTTTCTTTTTTCATAAGCTCCTCTCAAGCGAGCATCAACGCTGTTAAACCAATAATATTAATTAAGTAAGAGTATAATAATAAAGGTAATTTTAAGCAATTTCGAGCCTTTTTATTCAACCCTCGCCCACAAGAAATCTCCACGTGCCGCGAGGATCCGCCTGATGCTCCGCCCTCAATAGCCTCGCGAATCCGAAACCACGAGACGAGGCTGAGGTGTCATCAGATATTATTGACATGTTGTGCAAATGTCACGTACGCGGATAATTAAAGAAAAAGGTTGTTAGGTGCCATTTTGACAGTTTTTCAGTAAATTGTTCTTAAAAGATTTTTAATCTTTTGTATACAAAAGATTAAAAATCGTGGCTATAACCACGATTTTTTGACATCTGTAATTAAAGGATCATATAAAAGAAATAGGAAAATAAAATTAAAACATTTGCGAATTCGTAAAATATAAAAATGTGTATTTTACTTTCTTTTATTCTTTCGTTCACACATATATTAAAAAATATAAAAATATGTCACATAAAACAGTATAAAACAGAATAAAATCTTATAACTTTGAATGATTCGCAAATTTTCCTTTGCAATATTAAATGCAATCTAAGAAGGCAGTACTTTGATTTAATATCTTTGCAATGAAAAATTACTTATTAATAAAGAGAATGATTACATACATCCCTATTTAATTTCTAACGAAATGTGCGAAAAACAAACAAAAATCTAAGATTATTCACCGGGGTAGTTTTCCCCTCGATCCTGTACGTTTTAGAAACTCTAATATATCAAATTAGAAACCTTAAATCGACTCGTAGTTCACGTTTCTTATAGTCCCACAACAAGTCTGGCAATTGCGGAACCACTCTGGCGGACCAGTGTTGATAATAACCGATTGCAAATCTTTACTCATGGCGTAGGTTTTCTCGTCTTCGTCACTGTCTTCGTTCGAGTGGAGGTCCTCGAAGAAGCAGTGCAGAGTCGTATTGAAGGCTGCGAGAAGCGTGACTATCAGCGGTACGATCGTAAAGGCGGAGAGTAACGTCGTCAGCATAATTAGAATAATTTCTTGGATCACTTCGGTTTGGCTTTTGTTTACGAGGCTGAAACCCGCGTAGATGCCGATCGGGATGGAAGCCAAAACTAGTACTATTATTACTATTAAAATCAGGTCGAATTCCATTACCTGAAAGAAGCGAGGAAGTATGTAGATTGTTGAACTTAATTTTACTGAAATGGTAGGATCAAAGGCGAGAGCAAACGCGAAACTTACTTTTGTGCTCAGAAGATTTCTTCTAGGGAATCTGACGAGAACGTCGAAGGCGTGTTTTAGGGAATCGTAGTAATCGTGTCCTGTACTTGGACAGGCTATCATGAATCCGTATATCAGATCCCTGAATACGACAGGCTCGAGCAAGTTGTAAATTAAAAATAGTACGAAACTCCCATTAACGCCTTCCTTGAATCTCTGGCAGACGTGCTTTAGCATTACAAACAGTATTTGAGCGAGTCCGATGATCGACATGCCGTGAGCGAGCGTGCCGGTATGATACCTGTAAGTAACGATGTTTTAATACCAAGTTCTACATGTAAAAAAGAGAAAATTGGTATGTAGAAAAAGACAAGAAGTGTTTTTTTTTTTTATAAATTTAATAATGTAACTAATTACTTCGATTACAATAAATAATAAAGAATATGAAGTCGTACACCAATAAATATATTTACTGGTGTACGAGAACAAAAATTTGATTAATTTAACTACATTATGCTGTTAATTATGCACAATTGAGTATTCGGTTGATTTAACAGAAAATCTGCTATTTCAATCAAATATGCCGTTAAATCAACAGAGTTTCTATTAAATCAACAAAATTTCTGTTAAATCAACAGTTTTTCTGCTAAACCAATTCGAAATTCTGTCAAATCAATCGAAAATGCAATTGTGCATATTGCAGTCAAGTCAATCAAACTTTTTTCTCAGTGTGCATACATTTAACGAAGTATGTTTTGTTAACGTACTTCAAATATAGTATCAAGAATGAATTTGCCAGGGTTACCTGGCAATAATTATCATCCAGCGTAGGACTGTCACGCCGTTAACTTCCTTTTTGTCTTTCGACCAGAACCACGTTGCAAACGATCCGTTCAAAACCATTTCCCCGTAGCACGCAAACATGGCTGAGAACCATACGAGACATATAGCATTGAAGGCTATAAGAAATCCGGCGGAAAGGGTCATCAAGAAGAAGTGTACTGATAATCCGACGCACATTAAGACGAGAATTGAAGCGAACCAAGCAACTGAAAAAATGAATGCCGACGGTAAAAATAGAATCATCCTGAAAAATAAAATGTTATAAACGTATTATTATGGAGTGCAAAACGAAATGTTCAAAAAGATTTTTCTGTGATGTTTATTTTAGTTGATAAGAGGAAAACCACAATTCTTATGAGTGAGTAAGTGCATTTTAGATTTATTTTAGGTCAACCTTTCTACCTAAATATAAAATTTTGGTTTCAAAAAAATTTGAATTCAGACTCGATAAGAAATGTGGTTTTCCGTCTTGTAAAAAATCGGATTCTGTATAACTACATCGAAAAAATTTATTTCTGAATTATTATTGAACGAACGAATAAATTAATATTTATTAAAAAAGTTCTTTTTATACAAAATACTAAATAACGAAAATAAAAGGGCATTCTCTTACTTGCAAGATTCCTTCAGAATTTTTTCAGGTATGTGGAACCAATATTCACTGATTAAGATGTACGTCAGTATAATATTTATGACTGATACTCCGACTTCGTAATAGTCAAGAAAGTGACCATGCTCGCTTACTTCAGTTAGAGAAAGCGCTAATGGTGCCCAGATTGCAAAAAGGATGAAGTAAGTTACATTCTTAACGTACCGGCAGAAGACAAAAGTCAGCATCGTGAAACAGGCATTGAGAATAACGAAGCCAAATACGACGAGAATCCTGAAATAAAAAATTATTAAACGATATAAAAAAAGAATTTGTACAATTTTTAATTTTAATGAATTGAATGTAGATTGTCTGTACCTCGAAGCAGTGAAGAAATTTTCAAAAATGTCTTTGACGTCCGACGGTATTGCAATTTTCGAGACATCTCCCGCGCAGTAAGCTGCAAAATATTTATTGTTTTTAAATAATGCGACTTTAAAATGTGCTATTGAATTACAACTTACCATATATTACTAAGGAGATCCACAAAAATAAAGTTGCCAAAAAAATGCAAAGAAATGGCTTGTTGGTCGTTTTTCTTTGCCTGTGAATGGGAGAAGGATGCTGATGCTCCATATTATTTATTTGACAATCTATGCAAATAGTTAAAACTACTTTGACATGAATCTGTTCACGTATCAAAACATACTCTGCAAGACAATCAAAGTTACTGAGAAATTATTATCAGTAACCAAAAGCCTTGGATGGACTCACTTCGCGAGGGACCGACACAGACTGCACTGTTCACTTCTTTCTCGCACCGATGCCAATTCTTGACTGCTCGGCTTCAAAAGCGTCCTCGTCCCCCTGACTCACGCAGGAAAGCTGATAAAATATTGTGTTAAATTTTTAGCAGTCAAAAGAGCTTTTAAACATTTAATAAGAAATTATTGTAAATTTTAGTAGGGAGTTTTTCTCCGCGTATTGTTATATTGTTTTTGAAAATGGTTGTGTACAAAAAATTCAATTTTTATTGGTAGATTGTATATTTTATTGTGCGAATGATTCAATCTCAATAAGAAAGATAACAACTTCGGGGAATCCTGGGTGATAAAGCCGTCTACCTGCTAAGAGTAACGCGGGCCTTTTATAAGTAAAAATAAAATTGGCTTTTTGGCAAAATTGACTATCTCATATTTATTTTCTTTAGAAAGTAAAAGCAGAATGTCTTTTTTTGTTAC
Source organism: Ormyrus labotus (assembly GCA_035582975.1). Classification (NCBI taxonomy): domain Eukaryota; kingdom Metazoa; phylum Arthropoda; class Insecta; order Hymenoptera; family Ormyridae; genus Ormyrus; species Ormyrus labotus. The sequence continues at coordinate 16,637 of JAWWEO010017722.1, forward strand.
AAAATTAAGTTTCATATGTTTTTACTTATATTAAAACAAATCTAGATGTATTAAACAGCTACATCAACGATCGATTCAATCTATTTTTTAAACATCACATAATCTGTATAGAAAATGAAATCTGCAAAATTTTGAAACTCGATATTTTACAATATTTATTTTACAGCTAAAATATGCAACTCTAAGTGAATTTTCAGTGACGTAATGTATATATAAATAGAAACATTTGTTTTAAGAACTTGCACGTATCTACTGCGAACACCAGCAGAAACTGAATGGCGCGAAAAAAGAACAGTTAAGTATAACACAGTATAATACAGTATAATACAGTATAGTAGTAACAATAATATAGTATTTACGATACAGCATTCAGATTTTAACTGCAGTGCGATACTATTTTTAAAGTAAGCAGGACTTTGATAATGGATAAACAACAGTTTGAATATCCAAATGTAGTCCGTTAATGTAACAAATTCATTGTTGTCGAAACGAATTTATTTTGCAGCTTACAAACTCTACAGCTACCGTAAAAAATCACTTAGCATTTATTTAAATAATCAAGTTTCTTAAATAAATTTTTCAATTTCGCGCTTTAACAACTCCAACGTAATCGACGTCGTTGCCGAACGGGCTGCCTTTTGAGGGCGTTGTAACGGCTCCTCCAACCGTATCCGCGAAGATTAAAAAAACCGAAAGCTAAGGTGCAAAATTGAAGATGAGCCTCGTGCGTCAATGGATAAAGGAACTAAAGTCCGAGGCGACGGGCGTCAAGCTTCCTTGGGCGTTATTGGACAGGCCGCTGCCATTGTTGCGTCTGGAGGATCGATGGGAGACTATTTACCGGTAAATTAGATTACGCCGGTATTGATATAGACCGGAAGAGGGTGTGAGGGGGAGGAATCAAATTCCAGCCAGCCCCGTCGCCTGGCCGGACGCAATACTCGAGAGATAATTGAAAATCAAAAGAATTTACCTGCAAGTGAAGCTCGATTATGGTTATATGAAATTCGTCGCTCTTCTACATTGCATTGTAGTGTAGAGTTTCAAAACAACAGCCTGGCGCGCCATATCCCCACTACTCTCGCGCGCCACCTTCTGCGCTTATAAAAGAGAAGGCAGCTTATAAAAGAAGACTAAACAGCCGCGAAAATGAGTAAATCGTAATGTGCATTAGCTATGAAATCGCTTTTTTCCCATTTTTGGACATTTCATTGCGTTGGTAGTTGTGAACCACTATAACTATATGCTATAAAGTTAATTTTTATGAACTGCAAACAAAGAATTAAGAAGTCAAAATTTGATGAAGATATGATTCACCAAAGAAAAAGTATTTCAAAGTAATGATTTTTTTTCCTTTTTTTAATTTATTTCGACGTAAAAGGGCTCATTTTACTCGTTATACAATTAACTAGATTCATTATGTAAAGAGTTTGAAATAATTAATTTGCCTAGCAATAAAAGTCAATTGTTTATGTTCAAATACACAAGAACTTATAAACAATAATTGGAATTTGCTTTTTGAAAATTAATTATTTCAAAATTTAAGTGGTAGAACAAAATATCCTATAATGCTACTACATTTATGATGCACTTCTTACAATAAAATTCGATAAAGTAAACAGGCAGGCATCATTTTTTTACTGCGTACATGGAAAGATAATGAGTTATCGCGCCAAAGAAACGCTTACAAAAACATTAACATTCATCTGTTTAGGACCTGTGCACAGTTTCAAATTTACGAAAACATATAGTTGTACATATATACAAATTGTTAAAAAATAGTAAAAAACGCTGCCAACTGATTTTGGCACAATGTTTTCTCATAGAGAGCATAGAGAGCATAATGATACAATTGATTTATATTATAAATGGAATATTATGAAACAAAAATATTAATATTTCGCGACAAAAGTAAAAAATTAAAAATTTCAAATTTTGAAAAAAATCACTTAAATAACCATAAAATCGAAACTAATCTATAAAAGTACTTGAAATTTTAAAGCAGCACTTATAAAAATTAAATCAAACTTCTGTACGAAATTTGAAGTAGATAAAAGTAGATAAGGGGGAGGTACGTGTTCTGAAATGAGAGATACCAATTCGACACAATAAAATTATTGTGTATGTCGCGCACACGACGGTCAAAGAGGATCGTTCGGGGTCGCTAATCCTCTTCACCGAATTCATAATCATTCAATAAAAGAAGAGGCACGGGGTAATTAAACGAAGAGGTTTAATTGCGGATGGACGACTTAGATTTGATAACCTCTCTTCCCCCTCACTCTCGAAAAGGAGAGTAGTTGTTGTTCAAAGGCAAAAAGGCTTTTAGAATCATTTGAATTCAAAAGAAAAACTGTTCGAAAAGAGGGAGCTTGCATCGCAAGCCTGAGCGGTGTTTATGTATTTATTTATTATAAAAAAAATAATTGCGTTGCGTAGTTTTTAAAAAACATCGAGAAAGAAATATGTGAAAATTTCATCATTCGTTTTCCGTCAACGAAAGAGACAAGATCCCTTAATTTTTATAGATCTTAATAAGTTTCAATAAATAATTTAATCTCTTTAAAAGTTGTTTGATTTACTTGTGCGCAATTATTTACAGTACGTTTATTATACATAAATACATCCGGACATTATTTAAAAACTACTTTGGACTCTCTGAACCTAAATACGTGCTTTTACGTCAAAATATGAAAAATGAATAATGTTGACGTTCCAAAGCTTTCTCTATCAGAAAGCAAAAGTAAATGATTCATAAGAAAAAAGGAGCAAACAATAAGTAAATCAAGTGCACGCCGTGTATAAGAGATAAGGGGATTCTAACAGTGACTAGGGTTTTATCGCAATTTTCAAAGTTTTTAATACTGTAAATAAGTAATCAAAGAGAATTTACCGAAAATGCAAAAAATACTACAATCATTGTTCGAATTGTCAAAATGAATAAAAGTTTCTCTTATTCTAAAGCCAACAGATGGGAGCATCAACGCTCTCACTGTCAGCGCACCAATTTCTTTCAGCGAAGGAAAAGGGTCAAAATAATTCTCGGGCAGAGAAAATAGAAATTTTAACGAACGGATATCGACGGATGAGGCTATTTTTCTCCTTGAAATAAGATATACGCGGAACCAAATGGAATTTAGCTCCTCTTGGCGTGCGACCGTATTAGGCGACGTCCTTTGTTGTGTCAGTGCGGAATTGGTTTTAGTTTTGATCTCGCTGCGATATTGATGTTGGACGACGAAGGGAGGTGAGAAAAGGTGGATATAAGGCTCGATATAGTACACTGCATTCTTCACTTTTATAACGGGACACTTTTCTGACACATTTGATCGGGATTAAGCATCGAACACGTCGACGAAGAGCTGCTTCATTGCTTCTTCAGTAACCTCTGGGTTTTAATAATAATCGTTATTGGTTGAAATTTAATTGTAATTTTTTAGCATCGAAAACTCCAAATATAATAAGATCAGGTTTGTAATGTTGTAAATAAATATGCGAAAACGTATTTATTAAGCGAAGATAAACTTTTATTAAATAACTTAAATTGAAACATATAAACTAAAAGAGTTAGAGTCAAACCGATGGACACGTAAAACAAATTTTTTTTTCTTTTCTTTTCTAGTCGTAACTAGAATGTGTTGTTTGCAAAAGGCGACTTCCATTTTGCAAATGGTTAATCGTTATTGTTCTTTTACAATTTTTTGCGAGTTCCTTAAGCATAAATCTACTGACCTTTACAGAATTCTTAAAGGGCATTTTATCTAAAAACTTAACACCGCCGTGTAATTTCATTAAATCGCCTCGCGTAGCGCAGAAATTAATGAGTTCCTCTTCGGTCATCTAATAAAAATGGTATCAGCGATTAGATTACGACAAATTTAAATGAGACGTTAAAAAACCGTAATATCCAAACCTCAGCTCCCGGAATTTTCCTGACAAAAGCTACAGGTCTTTCGCAGTCGACGTCGTGAGGCGCTTGAACCACTGCCACTTCCATAACCGCAGGATGACTTAACAGAAGCTGTTCTATTTCGAACGGGTTTATCAGCTGATTTTTGTACTTTATAAACTCAGAAAGCCTTCCAGTTACGAAAAACTCTCCGTCTTCATCGTAATAACCTTGATCCCCTGTATGAATCCAGCCTGAAAAGTAAGTTAAACAATAACCGCCATAAATCTCTCGAAAATTCGTAGTACTTATTTAATTACCTTCTTCGTCGATCATTTGCCGTGTCGCTTCTGGGTTCTTGTGGTATCCGATCATCGGATCTCTTGCTTTTATGTAAATTTCACCGCGTTTATTCGGGCCGAGAGCTTCACCGGTTTTAGTATCCACAACTTTGACTTCCACGTTTTTATAACAAACATGACCAACTGAATCCATACTTTTGCAATTACCTTCATTGATAAGATGTGGACCTCCAGTTTCAGTAAGTCTTTAACGAAAGAATGAAGGAATTAAAAAAAAATATTTGCAATTTGTTAGAAAAATTTACCGTAGGTTTGAAGCATCCTAATATGAGGATAACGTTCCTGTATTCCTGCGCAGACTTTCATCGTTAATTTTCCTCCAACCGTGTAGATATTTTTCAAGGATTTGTAGTCGTATTTATTCATCGTTCCGGACAAATACAATTCGTCCAACTCGCGTCCCATTAGATATAAGTCAGTAACCTAATTAAAAGGGAATGTATTTTAAATCTCTACAATATATCGCATTTACGAATAATTTTAGACATTGCAAAGTAGCGTTACCTTATATTTATCAATTACTTTGCAAGTTTCTTCCGTATCAAAATTACTATGGATAACAGCAGTCGACCCACTGACCAGAGCACGAGGCGTGAAAAAGCTACCAACCCCCCAACTAAAACCTGCATACCATAGCAACACGTCATCAGCTAATTCATTGTTGAGGAGAACGTATTCTGCCCAAGTGCTGTGAGAAAATATGGCTGCTTTGTAGTGCGAAGTGGTTCCGGAAGTGAATATTAGGAGACCCATCTGCTTAGAATCTGCACAAATTTTTGTTGGTAAGAATTTGTCTATCTCTTCCTGCGTTTGTTGGCTCATTATATCTTCTAATGATTCAAAATCTGGGTGCTTTCCAAATGTAATAATTCTGAGCGAGTGATTTTCTAACTTTGCAGCTTCTTGAAGGATTTCAATGTTTCCAATGTTTTCCCTGAAGGGTTGGCCTTTAAGTTATTTCAACTTTTAGGCCATGACAAGGTAGTTTAATTTTTTTACAAATTTTTATTGGGGGGGGGGGGGACGAAGTTCTCGTGCAAGTCTGAGACTGCCGACTGTGTCGATAGCCTCAAGCACACTTCCCGGGCACTTGATTCGATCTCAGCCATCGAAAAATCTGGATTTTTTTTTTTGTGAAAAAGTCTTCGAAAAATTCGTGTTGACTCCGATCAGAAAAATCTTAGGGCTACCCTAAGTATACGTCAGGCCCTTATAAGAATTTTCATAAGGGCCTAATAAAGCGGATTGCGGTGTATTACACGAGGCCCTGATTTGGCAAGCTAAATTCAGAATTTACCTGAATGTGCCTGACTACCCTTTAATATCCTTAAGTAGCTAAAATCAATTAAAAATCAGGTGCTTACAAGACCATCGGAATAAAAATAAGAATAAGATAAGAAAAAAATAAGAAAAAAATAAAATAAGAAATAAAATAAGAATAAAATACGCTATAAAATTTATATTAATATAATAAAACAGTTGTTATAGGTGATAAAAGGGACATAACGCGAAGCAACGGTGATATGAACGTATTTGAGACTGTCAGTTTCTACTTAGTTTCCCACTTAGAACATCAGGCCCTTGTTTAATGCATCGCTAAACGCCTTATAAGGGTCACAAGCTTATTTTAAGGGATCGGACCAGGCACTCATGTATGCCCTAACAATGATTCTGGTCGGGCCGGGATTCGAACCAGCGCCCTAAGCGATGTTTATCTTGGGAGGCAAGAGTCTTACCACCTGAGCCAAACACCGCTCTTTTAAACACCAGTGTTTTTGATTCAAACGCGCGCGAGCAAAGTACGATATTATAAATATCAGCAGGTGTAGCTGCTTTCACGGGACGCGTGCAGCATAGACAGCTGTGAGGAAGCAATTCTCAATTGTACACGGAAAACCCTTTTCACCTAAATAACCGACACTTAAAAATGTAGAATGCATATTTTCCTATGACATCGCGGTT
>JAWWEO010017733.1:0-22836 GCA_035582975.1 Ormyrus labotus
TAATTTCATTGCCATTAATATTAATATTTAAGTTACTCGGTACACTATTTTCATAAATGCCAAAAGCCATATAAACTGTTTTTATAATGTTTAGCGATAATTCATTTATCGCAAACCAATAGTTGACTTCTCGCAAATAATTGTTCATTTTTTCTTCAGCCTTTTTCCATGTAACATCCGAACTTAGTATAGCTGTATCATCAGCGTACGATACACTATCCGCTAACATTAAGAGATCATTTATGTATACAATAAATAGAAGTGGCCCAAGGATAGATCCCTGCGGCACACCCATTGTTATTGGAATACTATTACTTTTATAATTGTCGATTTTGACTACCTGTTCTCTGTGGCTAAGATAACTATCTATTAATTTAAGAGCTACTCCTCTTACTCCCTTTTTTTCCAACTTTTCGTGTAATTTTTTATGATTTACAGTGTCAAAAGCTTTGGCTAAGTCTATAAAAGTAACAATAGTTGGTAAACTGTTATTTAAGTTATTATAAACAAACTTCGTTATAAATGCTAAAGCATCTTTTGTTCCTTTGTTTCTCCTAAAGCCAAATTGTTTTTCGGATAAAATTTGACATTCATTTAAGAAGTTAATAAGTCTCTCATGAATAATTTTCTCAAGTATTTTTGCTACATTGGAAATCAAAGATATAGGCCTATAGTTCGTAGGGAGATGCTTACTTCCTGCTTTGTGAATTGGCACAATTTCCGCAACTTTTAATGGTTTAGGCCAGATACCATTTGTAATACATAAATTAAATATATTCATTAACGGAATTTTAATGTAATCAATTATTGTTTTAAGTACTTTCACACTTATTCCATCAACTCCTCCCGCTTTGTTATCCATGCTAGTTATGATTTTTTCAATTTCAGAGGTGTTTGTAGGTTTTAAGAAAATTGTTTTACTATTAGCGCAGGGTTCTCTGATGTTCTCCGTCTCTGTTACTTTAATTTTGTTTGCTAATTCCTGTCCTACTTGACTAAAAAATTTATTAAATGTATTTGCTATCCCCTGTTTGCTACTTATTTTGACACCATTTTCTACTAAGTACTCAAATCCAGCTTTACCAGTATTATTTTTATTAAGTTTTTTCTTTATGAAATCCCATAATTTTCTATTGCTTGAGTTTATTTTTTGAACTTCATTAACTTCATACATATGTTTGGCTCGAGTAATGACTTTTTTTAAATTATTAGAATAGATTTTATATTCCTTTTCTAATAATTTATTATATCCGCTAAATAAGTAATCCATCGACGCCCGGCGACTTAATCGCGGAGCCCATCGAGGGGTGTATACAACATCCCCCGGTCGCATTTTCGCGGGGGGGTGGCTCGCCGCGAAAATTATTTAATACGCGCACGCACAATACACCCTCCCTCCCCCGGGAGTCGGATATGAATTTTCCTTCGGGGGCCGATATATCGGTCTTTCTCTCTCTCTCTCGCGCGCGCGAAACGCATCGCGGGCGGCGTTTAAGCTCGCGCGCGGCGCTGAAACTGGGTCAGTGCAGGCGATGAAATTTTCATTTTGTTCCGAGGCTCGACGCGCGCGCTCCTCGATATACACGCCCCGCGGACGTTACTCTCGCGCAATTGCCGGACGAGAGAGCCGGAATTTATTGTTAAACGCGGCGGCGGCGGCGGCTCGTCCCAGTTTGATGTGTGTGCGCGCGCGCGCGTGTGCCTGTTTGTTTCGAATGGACAGGCATTTGCATAAATTAGAGGCGGCCGGCGGCGTGTAATCGCGCGAGGCGCGAATTAAGCGTGTGCCCGTCGTTGTTTTTGAGGAGGTTCCTTATTAACCTGCTTTCTTCAATTTGAGAGGCGCGGATTGGAGGCGCGTTAGTTTTTAACAGCGGGGGAATTTATACGCGCGTTTGAGGGAACGGCTCCGAGTCTCGGCCGCGGAATTGAAACGGGAAATTTCAGATGAGATTTCTTTGATTGAGGGGGGAAGTTACTTTGGCTCGGTAATTGGTCAAGTTGAACAGCCCTTTTTAATTAGACGTCTTACTTTAAAAGCTCGCTTCATTATGCTTGATAATGTTTCAATTAACATTTAGCAGCTTGAACTTTTGCCATTTTATCATTTTGACGAGTGAAGTCGGAAATTTTAATGAAACAATTCATATTTCATATTGCAAATTAAAGTGCTGGCAATAAACTTTAATAATAGGTACACACTGGGAGAAGGAATGTAGTAAAAATTACAAATGATCTTGTAAAAATGATCATACTGCCTAGTAAAGCCAGCACAGCCTGTCAAAACTAATAAAAATTATTATACTTTATAAGAAATTTTACTATAACGTTTGGTAAATTTTCCTATATTTTCAGTAAAATTCCCTATATCTACATGTAAGAAATTTTACTACACTGTGTGATAAATGCCTACAAAGTATGGTATTTTTTTTTAGTTTTGACTGTCTGTGGAGGCCTTACTAAACTTTTCTCTCAGTGTACAAGTTTCTTACAGAAAAAAAAAAACAAAAAATTTAGCTCGCTCCTTCACACTTCCGATCCTTCCGCCAAAAACCTTAATCCGCGACCCATTTAAAACGCCTCCCGTTCCCGTCGCGGCGCCTCGAAAAAAAAATTCAAATCCCGCCGACTCGCGCATTCGAAGCGAGAGAGAAGAAAAAAAAGAGGCTCGGCCGCTCACGTAGTTCGGCAGCCGCGGTTCCGCGAAATAAGTTCAAGTACGCGCGTGACGGGGTCGCGGAGAGAGGAGGTGTGTGTGCGCGCGCGCGCGAGAGAGAGGAAGGGCGAGAGCGGAAAAGTTCGGGAAGGATTCGGGAAACGTGAGCGAAATAACGAGAGGAGGAGCCGTCGGGGAAAATGGTCGGGTAAACAGAGAGAGAGAGATATTTTCGCGAGTCGAAAGTGTTCGCGAGCCGCTCTGCTGTCGATGCGCGATTGGATGATTAATTGGGAGAAAACGCGGCGATTGTGTTTGGTCGCGCGACGAGTTCGGTTGTTTGGGGAGGGAAATTGGAGGCTTGGGCTTTTTGATGGAGCTTTTCGACAATGTTTTAGGAATACTGTTTTGGAGTTTGGAGCAATATTTTGGGAACTTTTCGGTTTGCATTTCTGATTGGATTGTTGAGTAAAATTGGCGATGGGAAAAGTTGAAATTATTAAAAATTAAGGAGAAACCGTAAAAAATTCATCATTTTTGCGTAAAACCCTTTTGGTCTTGTTTTACGTTTTATTTATGCAGCTCGAGAGATTTAAACTTGTAATATACAGGCATTTACCGACGTCATAAAAAAATCTGTTAAAATAAAATAAAAACACGACCTTTTCGAGCGTCCAAAAAGGGACGCGTCAAAGTACATCGGCTTAAAGTGCCGCCCCTAAAAAAAAATTATTAGTCCTCGTAACTTTAATCGCGACAATGAAAAATCCTAATAAAAATAAAAATGCCCCCCGTAAAAAGCGTGTCCACTTTTCCAAATTTCTCACAAAATTTATTCCAAAAAAGAAAAGCTGCTCGGGACAGAAGCAGACTTACGAAGGATAATCTCGTCGCTCCATCGGCGATTCGCGAACGATTTTCGTTCGGCCTTTTCCCCGCGGCGGAATTAACGTCTGCCTCGGCAATGAGTATCGATTGCCGAGCGTCCGAATTCGTCGTGATTCTCAGATTAGCTTGACTTATTGCGGGGATTATTGCACTTCCGTCGCGGCTCCGGCTGCGCTTTCGCTGAACAAAAAATTCCGGGCTCTCGGATCTCGAAATAAAATAAAAAAAATGCGAGTTTTTATAATCGCTTGTTGTAAGATTAAAGCTTTTTCATTTCACTCGCGTGACCTCCTTTTTAATTGAACAACGAGTTTCGAGTTGCACTCGGTTTTTATCGCCCCCTTTAATTTTGCTAATCGTAATTTTTTTTTCTGAATTCGCGCGTAAAGAACGACGCGGGGAGAAATGTTTTTTATGCGGTGCGCGTCGACGTCATGTTTTGCGTTTAAAGAACGCTCGAAAGCGCTTGTTTTATTATTTTTTGCGAGTTGAAGCATCGTGTTTTTGTATTCTTAAACTAATAAATATTGTAATTGAATTGTTCGCTTTCTGACTTTACGATAACGTAGTTTAAATTGAAAATTAATTTTCAAAAACACACCTGCCGTAAAGATCAACAAATTAAATTATTCTCTCGCTAATAATTCTTCTTTAAACTTTCTCCCTTTAACACCTCTTAACCTCCAAGCGGCCGACCTTTTTATCCTCAAAAAAAAACGCCAAAACCAAAAAAAAAAAAAAAAACAGATCCGCATTAAAATTCGAGATAAAAAAGAAGGAGCGAGCGGTATATCCAGTAAATCTTTATTAGCCCCGGCCGAAGAAGGCAAAAGGCAAGCATTAAAATCGTATTAAAAATACGAAAGTAGGATACGATCCGCGCGCCGTTTCTCGGTCGCATGCACGAGGCAATAAAATTAAGTCCCCGGCGGAGTCCTTCGGCATTTCGAATATAATTTTAGGCACGTAATTGGGCTCACCCTTCAATCCGCTCCCTCTCCCCTCCCTCCCGTCGGCGGCGTAATTAAATTCGTGATCCCGTCCAGTTTCCAGCGAAAATCTCCTCGCTCGACGAGAGAGAGAGAGAATCGCTTCCTGCTCTCTCTCTCTCTTTCTCTCCCGGAGGCCGTAAAGACGGCCGGGAGAGCTTGTCGGAAGGAGGCCAGCGGGCGCCTCGTGTCTAATACATAACTTTTAAACTAGTTCCGTCTCTTTTTTTCTCTCTCTCTCTCGAGTTGCGCAACCCGCGGGAGCTCTTTCGATTTTCACCTTTCGACGAGGAGGCGATGCTTGCGTGCCGCCGCTGTTGCGCTTCTCTCGCCGGAGGACGCGCGGTTGCGATTTAACCGACGCGACGATTTCAGTTTCTCGGAGGAGGAGAGGGTAATCGGTCGATGAAGATGATTGTTACGATTATCCGAGTGCAATGATTTTCTGCCGGAAAATTGGCTAATGCTTCCGATTATCGGTAATTGTTTGTTCATTTGATTTGTCGTTAGAGATTACGCTGTTTCGATTATAGTGGCACTTACTGATTCATGACGTGCATTATGAGGTATTTCGTGTCATTACGCGGGTAATTGTAAATTTGATTGTATTTATTTTACATTATAACTACGTTACAATTCGAAAAGGCAATTGGAGAGAAATCATTTTTAATTACCTTTTGATTCATACATAACGAGACAGTTTCGAATATCTCGAAATAGTTCGAAACGACGTCCCATTAAGCGCGGGACGGTCAGTTTTTCAGGAAAACAACTTTTCTGCATTCACTCGATTCGCCGGCAGAAAAATTTTTAACCGCATTTATATATGTACGCGCCCGATAAGGAAATATCACCGAGAATAAACGAAACGCAGGGACGTTACGGGCAAAGTTAATTTCGAACTTTTACATCCGAAGCTCTCCTGGCAGGTATACATGAAATTAAGTTAGACCGGCGCGGCAAATTCGTTTTTTTTTTTCAATTAAAAAATTCAATTTGCATGCGAGTGCCGGCGCGCGCGACAACAAAGTCGTCCCGAACGACTGGCGCATTTTGAATAAATATCGGGAGCTTTTCGTAAATTCGAACGCGCTTTACACCCCGGACACGTTTCTTCGTTCTTTTCAAAGTTATTTTCCCCGATATCCATTTGCGAGCTCCATTCTGAAGTTTTAAATTAATGTCCTTAAACGTTATAAAAACTTGCGCTGCTCTCTGTCGTATAAAACTTCGGTGGGGGGGCGTTCATTGAATATTTTCGAAATTGCGATCGGAAAGTCACTTACGCGGAAGATTTACTTTTCAAAGCGCAAGTTCGACGATCCTTTTTAATTGCGAAAGTTGCCGCACGCTCCGCCGTTAAAATATTATAATCGTTCGTTTTATTTAGTAGAGCTTTTGAAATCTGAAAATCTTGGCGTTTACATTGATTTACCGCCTCGAGGAGCTTAAAATTCCGAAAGGAGGCGAAAATGAAAGATTACGCTGTTTTTGAAAGTCGTAAATCTCACTTTTTCGATCGGTCTTGTAGGGCAACGCGAATCTCTCGACTTAGCATTGATCTATCAGATGCTATTACTCAAATTAAAATTGCAAAGCAAGAAGCGCCGGGCTTCGAATGTTATATTTCATTTTTACATTATTCATACGTTTGAGGGCATTTTTTTGATAAAAATTCTTTTCGTAAAATATCTTTGAGACAACTACATTTTTGAAAAAATGAAAAAATAGCAGCAGAAAAGATAAAATAGTCGTATAAAGCGAATAAACTCCGAAATTTATTTTCACCCTTCACAAGCATTTAATAACAAAGGAAATAAATCATTCCAGATCAAAATCCAGCGTATACATCTCAAGATACCTTACGGCCCGTCCCTCCCACATTTTTAAAAAGTACCGCCGCTTTGCTCGGAAAACCGTGAAAAACACATTCCTCGACCCTTTCCTCCCGAAATTTATATCCCGCTGCGATAAAGCGCTTCTTTACGAGCCGCCGAAACCACCTCTTACATTCAAATTTCCCTAATGAAACTAAACTCTCAGCGCCAATATTCCCACCTAATCCCGTCCGACGCAAAAAAAAAAAAAAAAATACAGCGCAAAAGCACCCACCGGAGAACACACCGGCCGCTAGGAAAAAGTAGACCAAAGTCACGACGCTCGTTTCGCATTCGTCAGGCGGCTTTATCACCTCCGCTCTGCGAGCGGCGCTCTCTCGGATTCGCGCGCGCCGCGCCGCGAGATTTACGGCCCCGCTCGTTTTGGGCGGCCGCCGGCTCTTTTATAAGGACGCGCGAGCTTTCCCCCGCGGCCGACATGCGCTTACGTGTAAGGTTGCACGAGAACAAGATGCCACGCGATTTATCGCTTCTTTTTTTTTTAAATTAGTTCGCGCTACTGACTTTATTTCTTTTTCTTTTCTGCTTTTTTTTACGCTCTCGCGTTTTATTCGGAGACGTTTTTTTTCGTTCTCTCGAAGAGACTTTTTTTCGTGAGATCGGTATAGAAAGGATCTAAAATTAAAATAAAAGAAATCGGCGAAGCCGAGGACTGTTGCAACGCGCGAAAGTTCCGCGTGCACTCCGAGCGGCGTAAGCTCGGAGAAGGAATATATATATATATATATATATATATCCCTCTCACGCGTATATCTGGAATCGCTTACGCAAGAATTCTCTCCTCGCGGCCAGGTGTAATTCAACTCCTCCCGTCGTCTAGCTCTCCGCTTTCCATAAAATCAATAAGCCAGCAAGTATATAGGCAGACCGCGGCTTCCTTCTCCTTGTAAAAGCGCGCTCGTCGTCGTCGATAATAATTTTCCAGGCCGTGTGTGCGATTTGAATTTCTCGCCGGTCTCTTTCGACTCGGAAGGCAGAAAGCACCCGCCGCGCGCACTTGTATATAAAACCGCGCCTGCGCGGCGGCTCTCATCGCCGACGTTGTCGCCGCGCGACGGCGAGTTTGTACGCGCGATGATGATGCTGCTGCTGCCGCTGCGTCCCGGGAGACGCGCGAGACGACTCGCCTCTCCGGAGTCAATTACGCGCGAGGACGTATGTAATGGTTCCACGGAGAGGAAACGAGAGTGATTTGGGTCTTCGGCCTTCCAAGTGCCGCCAGCCGCCGCCACTCCATAACCGGCCGCTACGAGTTTTCCTTTCGTCTTCAATTCGTCGGCCTCCCTCTCTCTCTCTCTCTCTCTCTCTCTCGGCGGGGAAAAGCAATTGGCTTTAGATAGATGGATTGATGCACTCGATGACCAGGCCGAACGACGCCGAACGTCGGCTCTGTCTGTGTGCAGTCCGTCTCTCCGCTAAGGCGATGGAAGAGGATTTTTCTAGGTTGATTCGACGGGGATTATATTATCCGACTGCCTTTCGCCTCTTGGGTTTTGAAGCTAAAAAAAAAAAAAGAGGGAGAGGCGGTCGAACGCGTCGCGCGAGGAAAACTTTGGGACGCTTCTAGAAGACGGACGAGGTAGATTACGCTCGAAGGAAATACTTATTTACTTACTCGCGAGAGAGCGGCGACAGAGATACAAATTGCCGTTTGACTTGAAATTACTTGCCGCGCGAGAGACGCTTCGATAGCACGGCATTTTTTAAGAGGCATCTTATGTAAATTAAGTCGTTGCTCGTAAATCGCGAACTCGGAAAAATGTCTATTCATCAAACACAAAGTGGGCTGTACGGCGGTGTCGTGTCGTAATTATTTTTTTTTTCTTTTATTAATTTTCGTCAATCGGACATTTGCGTAAATTATCATTCGTAATGAATCTTTCGCACGCAAATTTTCGCATGTAAATTTCTAAAGCAATTGTATATCTTAATCCCGCGTATCGCGTTTAAATCCGTTGCACAAGACGCCGCGGCGAATTCAAAAAATACATTACATAAAACCCGACCTTATAACTGTAGACTGCAAAATCGCCGCGGCTCGCGTTCGATTTCGTAGCGAGAGAGCATTAAAAATAAGAGAAAAAAAAGGAGCAGCACTCGATCGGAAAACGATTACGTAAGCGCAAGTGTGTCTCGATAATATTCCCAACTGGAACATTCTGCCTGCCAACTTCTTTTTTCGCCTGTACAGAAAAGTCCCTCTCCGTCGCTCGCGCATTTATCGGATTTCGACTAATTAGGCCTCGACTCGCGGAAAATTATTTTTCGCGCAAACGGTTAATAACGAGCCTTCGAATGATAAGCCGACGTACGAGAGTTTCGGCTCTTTAAGGCTGCTCGATTTTAGTCGGAAATTGTAGGCGAACTGCGATTGCATGGTATACATAAATTACACCGTCGAACCGTTTTTGATTCCTCTGTTTCCGTCGTAAAACGGCCGACTGCGACTGGATTTTCGAAAACAGTCTATTTTCGGAATAAAAAAATTTTTTTTTTTCGCTCGAATTATGTTAAAACGCGCGGGGCGATTACGCGGCGCGGAGCGCGGAAAAGTGCCTTCCGTCAAAAGTCGTTTTAGAGTCCATGCAAATTTGCGCAATTATGCCAAAGCGGCGCCGCGAAAACTCCCACATTCATATTCATAAAGTCCGCTTTCGGGATTCCAGAGAGAGAGAGAAAGAGAGAGGGAGCGATCAATTAGACGATTAGCTCTCGGCGAATTTCGAATATTGAGCGAAAAAAAAAAGCTTCGGCGGTGCACTTTTGCGAGAGTCAATTATTGTAAATTTCGAATCGAGGTAAATAAAACTGTGAGTCTCGTCGAAATTAATGGCGCTGGGAGGGCAAAAGCAAATGGATTATAACGATTTTATCGGGGTGACTTTATTCCTGGTTGAAAATAATTTCGTCTCGTTCGAGATTTGCGTAAACAAGTTAATTTGAACATTGCAAATCAATGATTTTAACTATTAAATTGTCTAAATACTATGGAAACACTATTTCTTTAAATTATTATACTTTAGAATAATAGAATTTTAAAATTAGAATATTAGAAAATTGGAATGACTTTAGCTATTAAATTGTCCAAATACTATTGAAAAAGTATTTCTTTAAATTAGTACATTTTATAAAAATAGAATTTCATAATTAGAATAAAAATAATACTAACAGAATTTTGTAATTTTCCTGGAAGCAATTTTAATTAAAATTTTCAATTAAAATAACGGTGCAAGTGCTGCGGAGTGAATATTTTTACTTAAAATTCTTAACACTCGCATCTGCTCTTTTATTTTTCAATGTTACGTTCAAATAAATAATTCCAAGTCGCATAATTCAAACTCTACATTTTCTTTGACTTTTGCGCGAACCCAGGCGCGAACTTCATCCGTGCATATCAAAATTCACGTCACACGTGGAACCACCAAAATTGAATATACACTGAGAGAAGAAATATAGTAAAAATTACCAATGCGTCTAGTAAAACCATCATAGCCTGTCAAAACCAATAAAAATTACTATATTTTGTAAGAAGTTTTACTATACTGTTTGATAAAATTCCTTATATATGTAAGAAATTCTACTATAACGTTTGGTAAATTTTTCTATATTTTCCATAAAATTCCCTATAAAGTATGGTAATCTTTTTGGTTTTGATAGTCTATGATGGCCTTATAGATAGTATGATAACTTTTCTCTCACAAGGGGAATGTACGACATTTGGGTAATGGATTTCCCTGTAACTTTGGGATATGTTTTCTAATGTTAAACTATGAAGGAAGCCGCGTCCGTTCGGCCTAACGCTCGATTTTTCAAAAATTATGTGCTCTTTTAGCGAAAAACTAAGAAAAATCGATTTTTGTTTAATCACTTATTACTTCTCAATTATTAACCGTACAGTATTTTAACTCTCGGCATTTGAAAGGTGAGATCAAATCCTATCGATTAAAAATAAAAGACACCCAAAAATCTTTATTTGTTCAAAAGTTATATAGAGTCAAACAAATAATGACCCTTAAAATAACATAAAAAATTTACTCATGTAATTTTAGCATAATTTTATTGTAAATTTTAATTTAGTTATAAGTAATTAGACAAAAAGCGATTTTTCTTATAGATTTTCGCTAAAAGAGTACATAACTTTCGAAAAATCGAGCTTTAAACCGAACGGACGCGGCTTCCTTCATATTTTAAAATTACAAAACATATCCCAAAATTACAGAAATATCCATTACCCAAACGTCGTACGCTCTCCTTGTTAGCGCAGCATCGCATTACACCTGTACCTCCTTCCCAAACAAAAAATCGCACCGCCATTACGAACAAGCATCGGAAAACCGCTGACTTTCCCCCCCTGTAAACTGCATCTCTTACCCAACGCCGCGGCACCAGCAACAGCAGCATCGAGCAATTAGCATATCCCACACTCGGGCGCGTCCGGCGTAATAAGGAGAAAGCCGCAGCTGATATTTTCGTTATCGTATCAGTCGCGCGGCGTTGCGCAATAACCTCGCCGAGGCCGCCGCCGCCGCGAGCGCTGTAAAAAGCCGCGCGCGCGATTTCGACACGCGCGACGATTCCCCGCCGCCGCTGCGTTTCTTCGCTGTATAATACGCGCGCGAGTTTGCGTATGCGTAATAAAGCCGGATTATTGCGCGTCGAGCGCGGACGGCGAACGCGAGCTTTTTGCAGCGGGGCTCGCGACTCGATCGGCAGCTGCAGAGAGGCGAGTTTGACGAATGGCGCCGCGCGGTTGGAGGAGGCGAGTCGCGAGGTTGACTTGGAGGGGGGGAGAAAAATTTGATTAATTAAGCAATTGGCACTGGACGCTCTGCAATGGGATTATAACTCGCGCTTGACTTGTGGATCTGTCGCTTGGTTTTGAGACGTGTTTTAATAATGATTAAATGAGCTCGGTATAATTGGGTGTTATGTTATCAATTTATGGAAAATTTTGAATTTTAGAAGAAAGTGAAAAAGTGTCTTATTAAAATTTAAGGCCTTAAAAGTTACTAGTCATACTAAGATAGTATTAAAAATGTTAATATGCACAAAATTGTAACTTTGGTAATCAAATTGAATCCGAAAGCTTCCGAAATAAACAAAGTTAGCTGACTTTAAATTATTGGTTGAACGCAACAAAAAACCTCCTTGAACTATGATAATAATTCAAAGCACATAAATTCGCCATTAAAAATCCCTCTTGGAGCGAAAGATCGTCAAACCAATTCGCGCTCGAGATCCGCGAAATTTCCTCGCCGACATAACTTCCATCAAACGAGCTCGAACAAAAATTTCACGGTCGGACATCAAAATTTCCCTCTCGGCCTCGAGCAGCCGCGTAAACGCGTTACCACTGCACAGTCCGTTAATTTCCTCGTTTTCGCGCTAATCGACTCGCGATTTCGTCGACGATATATACACTCGGTGTACAGTCATCCGCGACCGAATGCAATTCGCTCGACTCGCCAAAGGACGAGAGGAGAGCTTTTTTGCCTCTCTTCGAAATTTGGAAGCCGGTTATTGTGCGGTGCGCGAGTCTCTTTGACTCTCGAACAACCGGTTGGGAGAGAAAAGTCGCGGAGCGGAGGATTTTTGGGAAGATTTGGCATGAGGAGGATGAAAATAGACTGGTTTCAGGAAACGAGCGGCTATGTTAATTTGGCTTTTGGTGCGATATTACGTGGTTATTATTACTTAAGGTTATATAATCGGCTGTTATTTCGTTCTGGGAAGTCCAAAGTGTTATAGGTTTATGCAAATGTGGAATAGACTCGTGTTATGATTTATTCAGGACGTATTTAAGAAAAAATTTCGTACGATGATTGGGACTATTTTTAAACTGAAATTACATTTTTTTTCTTCGTCTTGTTTGATTTGAAAAAAATAAATTTAATTCATAGGTTTTCCTGTCTCTATTTTAGAATTTATTGTCTTCCCTTAATTTAGTCTATTATTTAAATTTAAAAAAATTGTATTTCCGAAATTTAAAACCAAACCAAAAATATTCCATAATAAAAATATACAATAGAAACGTCATAAAAACCAACGACATCGTTATATCCTCCCGAATAAAAATCCAAAACCATTTCTTTCACTTTGCTTCGAAAATAAAATCGGCAAAAAAACGTGTACCTCAAATATATCTTCGGCTCCCAGCAAATTGAAGAATTAAGCAAAACAAACGGAGCAAAGTCAAATATCATTCCATTTTCTAAAGGCATTCATTAATTTCTTGGCACGCACCGCCGGAGAGGCAAGACCGCAAGGATTTAATTCCGCCCGCGGAGTTGATCCTTCTTTTCACCTCCTACGCGGCAGAAGGTTTAAGTAAAAACATTCCTGAATACGTTCGTCGGCTCGCCTCTCTGTTTATAATTTCCATCTGCGTTTTACAAGGAAGTTTTGTATTCAGTGCCGTTTAAATAGCGGCGGGCTGTTTTGCTAATGGAATTTTTTTTTTTTTGTTTGGGATAATTGAATGCTATTATATTCTATGTTTTGAAGTTAATTAAATATTGATTAATCTTTTAAAATCGGGTATTTTAAACTAATTAGTTTTGAATTACTTTTAATTAGAATAGTAAAATATAAAAGTGATCGTTACGTTAATGAAAAACATTTCATTTTCCGTCCCGAAAGGATAAATCGACATTTCAAATGCACTCGATTATTATGTTAATCGCTAAAATTGTTTCCACGAGCGTTTTTACCCAAATTAATACACAAATCAAAGACGATCCTTAAAAAAAAAAAAACGCTCGTCACCGTGAAATAATCGACCGCGAATCCTCGCAAAGGATCGCGAAAAATCAGCATACTCGCATCGAGAGACGAATATAAAAAAAGAAACACGTTTCCTTTGATTTCCAGCGGAGCCTTCTCGGAAGTCAGACTGGCCGAGAGCAAAGACCGGCCGGGGATGCTGTACGCCGTGAAGATCATCGACAAGAAAGCGCTGAAGGGTAAGGAGGACTCCCTGGAGAACGAAATCAAAGTGCTCAGGAGGTGAGTTTTTTTTTCCTCTTTCCTTCGCGCGACCCGTTTTTTTTTTTCTTTCTTTTTTTTATATATATCCGCATGCCTCTTTATATATATATATCTTGTGCATAACATATATATATTATCCGAGACAGAAACCGCGGAGGAGCGAGTCGCGTAGTTTTTTCGTTAAATTAACGCTGAGCCTGGCTGTAGTTCGTCGACCAGATTGTACAGCGTAAACCGCGCGACTGTACACACACGTAGCGTATTGTATACCACACCTTGTAAATAAAACGAGAGGCGGAAACGTCTTCCGGAGCTGAACTTTCATTTTTGCTAGTCTTGCTGATTCTGTGTGTAAATAAGACCGTTGTCTTCTTCTTCTCTTTTTTTCTTTTGTTCAGCATTTATATTTTATTATTTTTATGCGTAGACGTAGTTGAGAGAAATATTACAGCTGCCGACGTTGCTTACGTATTATACGTAGCTGTGTAAATATAAATATGTATATCTTTCTTTTTTTAATGCTGGCTTATTAACATCCGTGTTGTTTATTATCTGTGCTATTTACACTACAGTACATTACAAGAAGGCCTGGCTGTGAGTATGATTTTTTTGTATTCTTTTCTTCCGAGGAGCTCAGCTGCTCGCGGATTTTTGTGTTTTTTTTTTCCTTTCTTTTTTGCATCTTGGGCTGTTGCTGCCTTATTTGTGTTACTTACTAACACGTATTACACTAATAACAACTTGGACCATTTTTCTTGAAATACCCAAACAAGTCTAATTGTTTTTTAAGCTAGAAGAGTGGAAAAAACGGATTTTTGACGGTTTTTCGACGAAAAATGTAAAAAAAAAAGTTATTTTTAAAGGTTTTTCTGATTAACAAAAGAAAAAACAAAGTTTTAAACCTATAACGTCCGAAAACAATTTAATTCAACCTCTCCCCAATACTTTTCTCAGCTGAAAAATCAATCGTAATCGTTTGGATTCCTTCAAAAGAAATGGATTAGTCAGATAAATTTAGTGTTGCGAACATTTTATACGTAGTAAATTCGCAGATGCAAAGTAATACTTCAGTAAATATTCAAATGAAAAAACCGCGAATTTCACGCGAATGAAATATGAGATACGAACGCGGGGTTATTTAATTAATGTTCGCATACATTTCCATATTCACAGCCAAAGTCTCGACAACGAAAGAAATACAGCTCATCCGAACGTTTAATTAAAATAAAAAATGTTCCGAATAATCCGCATTAGAGTATATAATTTTTTTTTTATTTATTTTCTTGATCTTTTCATTCTGTAATTGCTTCAGTAAAAAGTAGATGACTTTTGCATTCATGTCATTTTGATTATCTTAACCCAATCAATTGTTCAATAGAAGAAAAACTTTACCATTGAATGAATTTCTTATGAAAAGTTTTAGCAAGTTAAATTATTAAATTCGTTTCTTCAAATTCTGTACAAGATTAAAGTGTAATTGCAAAGGTAAAAAGTACCAAAAGCAAGACTCATCCATTTTTCTGAAACAATAACTCTATATTCAAACCAAAAGAACACGTCCAAAGTTCATTATCTCCTCCGGAAACCGCGCTAAAAATGATACCAACGAAAACCGCGTCGTTCAGCAAAAAAAAAAAAAAAAAAAAAAAAAAACAAAAAAAAAAGAACCAAACGAAATGTGCTACATTGGCGTATAATCTATTAATCCGTAGGTTCAGTCGATGCGTGACGTCGTACACTGACAACGGGGTACTTAAGTCCGATGAAAATAACGAGGAAAAGGAATGGTAAGTGGGTCCTTCCTCGGGGGCAGCAGTCTCTCCGTCTGTATGTCTCTGTATATCTCTCACTCACGCATAATCAGCACAGAAACTACTCAGACACATCTCTCTCTCTCTCTCTCTATCTCTCGACACCCAGTGATTTGACTCCCCCCCCCCTTCTCTTGCTTATCTGCTTACTTACTTGCCGCCTGCGCCCGCAGCCTGTCTTAAGCTGATTGTTTAATGCGCCAAATTGCCGAGAGTGAGCTGCTGCTCGCAGCTGCTTTATTGCTTTGTTTGTTTACCGCCGCTGCTGCCGCTGCGGTTATACCGATCTTGCTCGACCGGTCGCTTTCCGCTGTGCGATGATGCTTTTTTGGGGCCTGCTTCGGTGGGCTTGCTTAACGGATAGATATCGGCTGGAAATCTGCTTTGTCATATATAAACATTAGTGGTTTTTGTATTATTTACGTTAAGTTATATCTATTTACATAATTTAATACAAAGTGCAGATGTCATAAAAGTACTTTTTAAACCGGTACGTGGGATATGTCAATTAACATAACACGTTTCGTGTACCTTTGTATCGAAATAGTGAAGCTCCGCTAATAAACACATCTTTTCAGGTGAAATATGCATGTGGAATCCATAACAATTTAAATGAACCATTCTTCTACTACTGATGCATTATTACTCCTTTAATTATCGTTATACTATATTTTTACGAACCAATTATTATTGAAATCCTTTTTATTTAATTTCAAGTAGAATATTAAGTGGACTTTTCTAGAATAGAAGCTAGAACAGGTTTCGACTACCACTTCCTCAATCAAAGATAGACAAATTACGATATTTTTAGCGTAACATTTAATTTGAAACTAGTTCCAATTTTTAATAGCGACCTGAATTTTATTTGAATGACCAAAAGTAAATTAAAGTGACGAAGATATTTTTTATTCTTACTGCGACAGTTGGTTAAGTGTCTGTCAAAGCCTTTTGACGGTTTATGTAACTTCTGTCTTAGTACATCATTCTTCGGGTCGCAGCTTTGAAACGGCGAATGACTTAATAAAAAGGAGGTACAAGGCAATTAATAAGGAAATAGATTGCGAAGTTATGTAATAATTAAATGCACACTAACTGAAGACCCTAAAATACATTAATTAAATTTCGTTTAAAATCAATCAAATCGTAATTACAGGTTTTTTTTTTAATTTTTGCCGTTTCCAATTAAAAATGCAATTTTATTTATGTTTATTAAAAAACTACTTAAAAGTATATTGATTCTACGTAAATAAGAATCGAAGTTTCTTGCACAGAAAAGCTGCACAAAGAAGATCCATTACGCAAGAGTACATAACTAACACTTCCCTGAAAACTTCACGCTCTGACTTTAAAAATTATTTCAAACATAAAAAACGGTAAAGAGAACAATCACAAAGAACAAACAATCTTCCGCAAATTGCCGTACCGCCGACTTGCCTAGATTAAGCTTTCAAAATACCACGAATCATCGCCCACAAATCTCGCGAAAGATTACTCAACATCCCCGCAGGAGTCGATAACTCCATTAAATTCGCGCGCCTCTCCGACCGAACGAAACGTCTTTCCCCCCCTCCCCACGACCCTCTCCCGAACAGCCGGAGCTTCGCCCACGATTAAACGGAGCGGCGTCTTACAAGAGGAGCCGCCTCTGTAATCGATGCATTACACAGTTTAACGGCGCGGCGCCGCTAAGCTATGTACTGCGAACCGAACGTCGTCGTAATCAGATTAAAACTGCCGGGCGCAGAGAGAGAGCGAAGTGCCCTCCTTGTTTTCCCTCGGCCCTTTGACGCGCGCAATTAAACGCGATTAATCTGGTTACGATGACCGGCGGCGACGGCGGCCTTTCTTTGTCCGTCGCGATTGACGTTAGCTGTGTATGTGTGGATAATGGAAGGGCTCCGAGGGAAATTTCTGCGAGCGAAGGGGGAAAGGTGAGGTGACGGGTGGAATAAGGGCGTTCGGAACTGAATGGCTGTTGGGACACCGTCTAATTCTTTCGCGGGCAAACTTTTCCATCGAAAATTTATCCGTGAAGACCACGGCAGTCTGGAGGTGGAACTCCCTTGTAATAGAAATTATTTGAGTCTGGTTAAATTTTAACGTGACAGCACGGTGAAAATTAGGGTAACGTGATAAAATTTCGATGCGAAAACTGATAAAATTTGATGTCAGGTACAATTAAAAATTCAAATACGACTTTCTTGTCCCGAGTTTACCATCATTTTCATGGTAATTTTTTAATAGAAAATTTTGCCTGTGTTCAAGTTTTTTTGAATTTCATTACAGAAGATTTTGTAAAATAATAACAATTCAATGTTTATTGCAATGTTTATTAAGATAAGAGGCTTTGGATAGCTAAGGTTTAAATTTTGTTTCAATAATAACTTTTTTCAGTTAATATTTTAATAACTCAAGTATTGTTTTCAAAACGTTCTAAATAAATTTTACAACTCTAAAATAAGTATGGAAGTGCAGTAAGTAACTTTTTTACATTCTAAAATATTCTCTTTAGACATTCTAAAACTTTTTTACATTCTAAAAAATTCTCTTTAAACATTCTAAAGTACATTTGGAAGTGTATAGTAAGAGACGTTTTTAAATCATTATTTATTTCAACATTTTAAATACACACCAATGAATTAATCAAAGTTCATTTCAAACAAAAACTAATGACCAAATCGTTATCGAGCAACTGCTTTTTAACCAGTTATACTTTACCAACTTACTAATAAGTTCTCCTCGCGCCGCGCAGCACGAAAAATAATTACAAACGCCCCTCGAAACACACAAATTTATCTATGGAAACTTCGGTAATGAGGATGTTTCCCCTCCGCATAAACTTCCTAATGAATAAATTCACCCCCCGAACGACAGTCGTCATTGATTAAAAGTTTCAATTCAAAGACAAAATAGTCGAAGACGCGAACAATGTATATACATTTGGTAAACATTCGTCGCGCTCGAAACTTCACCCTCCGCAGAATTTTCGCTGCAGATTCGATATACACCGTCGAACTCGTATCAGACCACCTTTGCCCGCAGCGAAGAATCTCGGCTCGAGACGCGGTATGCCTTCCATCTCCTTTCGCGGCGCGCGAGAGAAGGTCTAATTAGCGGCGCGACCGATTAAGCCATTAATTAACTTTGATTCGGCCGCGGAAAACGAGGCGAGAAACGGTTATTCGATCGACACCGCGAGGACTCCGCGAAATTTTAATTACTCTCCCGCTTCTCGGTGATTATTTTTTCGATGAAATTGTTAGTATAAACCGTCTTTGACGGAGTTTAGTTCAAATAAACTATATAGCTAAACTACTTCGGCTAATGCTTGTCGGCAAGTGTGATGAAAGCAGTTTTTTTTTTTACTTCGACCCTGTTATAATTGATTCCAGTTGGCGGCGATAAAATGAAAAAAGTTTTTTTGTTAACACGAGAGAGAAAAAAAACTTTTTGCACGTCCGAAACAAGAAAAAAAAAGTAACGCGGCCGACATAAATAAACATAGGCAGACGTCGAACGGTATAGACTACAGAAAACTACTTAACATTTTCCCTCGAAGAAGAAAAACAGGCTATAGTTTCGTTACAGCCGGAGTAAGAGCAATCGAACAAAGGCTCTCAAGGAAAACTCTTACACGATCGACCTACATCCGAATACGGCGGGAGCTTCAAAATTCGACGGAACGAAGGAGGGAGAGAGACCCTTTTCTCCTTTCACCTCCTCTCCTCGTCCCCGACGGTATATATATATATATAAATTCGTTCGACACGCGACTTTCACTCGGCTTGCGCGCGCTTTCAATCGTAAAAGAATTCGTTCGAGGAAGTGACGCGAGGAGAGGAGCGAGAGCGGCGTTGAGTAATCGCCGTAATTTTGATCGAGAGAGCCGAGGAGAAGGGCGAAGTTTATTGGCTTCGCGGCCTTCGTCCGTTATATATGTATAATGAGCGAAGAGGGTAATTCCGTTTGCGATCGTTTTCGTTTCATTTTCCCGATAACCCCCGGTGTATTTTTGTTTGTCTTTGATAACCGGCGCGGCATTGCTTTCGAAAAGTTGACGTAGCAATAGAGAGAAGTTGGGTTTTGGTACATTAGAAGTTGGTGTAATTATACCGGGGACGACGGGGAATTTGAGTGGATTGAATTCGTAACTTTTACTTTGATTATATGAATCTTTATTAAATTGTGCGATTTTATTGGACGATAGGAAAGAATGTATGAATAAAAACGTAAAAAGAAAATAATTCCAAATATCCGCAAAAGTATATCGAGGTACGATTAAAAGAAAACATTTATTTTTACAAACTAGTAATTTTAATAAGAAAAAAATAAAGTAACAATATACATTTTGCGTAAACGTTTTTATTTGTAAACTAGTTGCACTAATAATACCAATTACTTGTAATAAAAACGTAGAAAAAGGGGCTCTGAAAATAATAACTGGTGAACCGGTGCAATCTGCATGCGCGGATCTTGTGGATATCAATCGAGATATCGATGTTTAAAGTTTCGTTTTCACTTTCATTTGGTTGGGGTAAAATTAATACACAGCGCGGTAAAAATTATGCCGACGATTGTATATTTTTTAATTGAAAATCATACGAATTTGTATTGGAATAAAATTTTACCATGGCAGCATGATAAAATTTGATAAAATTTTATATTGCAAACAATTAAAAATTCAAATGCGACAATCTCGCCCCGAGACTACCGTCATTTTCACGGTAATTGTTAATGGAAAATTTTCTCTGTGATAGTTTTACTTTATTCATAAATCTTTATTAAATTATGCGATTTTACTGCATGAATAAAAACATAAAAAGAAAATAATTCCAAACACCCGCAAAAGTATCAAGATACAATTAAAGGAAAACATTTTTATTGCACGCCTACGATACACGAAACTTCGGCGTGTCGTGCCTTTTATTTTTGGACCTCGCCTTGATACGTAACATGAAAACCGTAAAAAAAAAAAGAAACTGAAGGAGAAAGGGAAGCGTGCAAGGATAAAGAAATTCCTTTTTTTTCTCTCTCTCTCTGCCAAGTCGCGCACAGCATTGTATTCCGTATCTCTTGCGGAGCACTTTTTCCGCGAAATTATTCATGTACGTTCTTTGCCAACGTTTCTTTTTTTTTTTAAAAAAAGGCTGTCTGCCAAATTCGAGTAAATATTTAACGCTCCGTTGTGCGGTGATTTATTCTTCTCACGAAAATCTAATTTGCATTTGTATACACCGACTCTTTTCGCCAAAATACTATTATTGTCCTTTCGCTGTAAATATTACCATAATTGCTGCATTTTTAGTGAGAAACCAGTAATGCATCATTTTTAGTTGGGAAAATTTTGAGAAATGTTGCAATTTTTTTAAGATTTCTGAAGATCCGTCAGTGATAAATTTTTTTTTTTTAATACCACTACTTTACTAAAGCAATGACTATTTGTCTGTAATTGCACTTTATTTACATCTATAAATACAAGATCATGCAATATTTTATCACTTTATAAATGCTTTACCTGCCTTACCTTTTTATCTTCACTTATCGATTATAAAAAATATCTTACAACAGTCCCTCTCGTTACATCAATGCAACGATCGACAACACGTTTATCAGCCATCATCAGAATTCTACAATTCCCCTATACGAGCCCTCGAAATTATTTGTTCTCTAACCTCCTCCCACAACGTCGCACGAAACACATCTCCATTACTTCGCGACTCGTCGATAACACGCACGACCCGAGAACAAGTCGCAATCCGCTCTCTCTCGCGATCCCCCATTACGTTTACAAACCCTCCGCACATCGGCAAATAATTGAAAGCTCATCCGAAAAGAGGGATATATCGTGCCGACCCGCCGTAACCCCCGAACAACGAACGCCCGTCGAACGGTCCCGCGTCCCCTTTGAAAAACGTCTCTATATATCCGCTCGGCGAGCGGTGCAACGGTGCACACACACCGAATTCGCGCTTCCTTATCCGCCCGGGCGGACTCGTCCTACTTTCGGAAGAAAAAAAACACTCTCGGCTCTCGTTAATTAATGGTAAATTATACAACAAAACGGATAAGGGCGACCTTAAGCCCGGCGCCGCGATCGATTTTTTCAGGTTCGGGTAATTGGGGAATCGCATGATAACGGGGCGCGGGCTTCCCTCTCTCTCTCTCTCCCCCCTCTCTCCTCCCGCGAGCTATAAGCATCTACATAGATAAATCTGCGCGAGAGAGGGATTATCGATCGAGAGAGAGCGCGGTGTTGGCCGGACGGCGAAGCTATAATTAATTTAGGCGCAACAACGGGGACTGTGCTTATGCGCGCGACCTTGGAAATTTATCGATTCGGAAGGGGGGGAGGGGGATGATTTCGCGGGATCAATTTTTTTCTAGGGGTTCTCGCGGCCGCTCCGCGGAAATCGCTGAGCTGCTCTTGAAAGTTTCGCGGAGTTACAAGGGAGCACACGGAGGGGGAGGGCGTTTAAAGTTCGAAAGTTGCGGCTATTTTCGGCCTCTTTGACGACGGAATTAACTCTCTCGCGCGTCGCTCGCCTCTCTCGCTTTATTGTAATGGCGCGCGCGCGAAGCGAGACCGGTGTGATCTTTCGCTTACGATCTCTTCGCTGATTTTTGAGCAGGTTGTAAATTAGAAATTTTCGGAAAAATCGTTTTTCGATATACACGGCGATCGAACCCCGACCGAACGTCCAAAGTCGTAAAGCGCGGTTTTCTTCCGCCCGAGGATATCGCGAGACGGTTTATTTCAATTTTAAAAACTTGTAAAATCCAGTTTGCGGGGGATATGTCTCGTGGAACCGCGCGGCTCCATTAATAATTCATAAAACGCGGCGTTTACTTCCCCTGGAAATCGCGCGATAAATTCAAAATACACGCGCGGCACCTCGATATAAAAGCGTATAACCGAATAAGCAAAGCGTATAACGTCGCTTTATAAACCAGCTCTCTCTCTCGCGGACGTTCGCCCAGTAGAAACATTCCGCTCCGGACGGACGCGCGTCTTCTGCTTAATGCGCAAGTACCATATAATGCTGACTTAACGACCGACTTTTTTTTGTCCCCCCCTCCGCTCGGAGAGAAAAACGCTAATACCGCCTCGTCTATATTTACATTCGTCATTATTCGCGAGGAGTCCCTGATATGTTTATCCACCGGCGGGAAAAACATCACGATACGCAGTTATAAAGCTTTTAAGGGGCTCGTAAATCGCGCGAATTTTCAATTCCGATCGGCAGTAAAGCTGCGCTGCGCTTTTATTGTGCCGGATCGCGTATATAACTTTGCGTTTTAAAAGGGGAGGGGAGGGGAAAGTAGCGACCTTTGTCTCGTTTAGCCTCGGGAAGCGGAGCCTAGTTTTTAGAGCCGGTTATGTAAACAATGCGCCGGCGACGACGAGTTCTTTTTTATTTTTTTTAGCGATTCGACGATGACTTTTCAGAGGTTTGAGTTGAGGTTAGTTGGGGTTACTTTATGCTACATCGAGTTGCGATTAGTTGTTTTTTAGGAAGGCAATTCAATGTTAACTACCCTGGTAGAATTCCCAGCATTGCAAATGGCCAGAAAAATAGTTAATAGATAAGTCCCGTGGCTATTTAATA
>JAWWEO010017803.1:0-22802 GCA_035582975.1 Ormyrus labotus
TGGTTGGGACGTGAACTCATAGTTGCCGACTCTTAGTGTGATAGTTTCCACTTTTCTTCTACTGGTGATCAGCACTGTCTCCGTCTTTATGCTCTGCCAACCTTAGGACAACCGAGTCCATCCACTGGCGTACTCTTCCGAAAGTTATATCAAAGATGTAGTTGATTTCCTCCAGATGTTTCTCGATTACTAGGGCCACATCATCCGCGAATGCCACTAGTTCCGCCTCTTTCGGCAACTCCAACTTCAGTAGTCCGGCGTACATGATATTCCAGAGCAGAGGGCCTAGTACTGAACCCTGCGGAATGCCACCAGTGACTTTGTACTCTTGCGGACCATCATCAGAATCATACTTAAGGATCCTGTCTTCAAAGTAGCTTCCCACTATCTTCCGTAGGTACTCCGGCACATTCATCTTGGTAAGAGCCTCCATAATTTGGCTCCATTTAGCAGAATTAAAGGCATTCTTTATGTCTAGTGTTATCACCAGGCAATAATTCTTTGTGCCTCTTTCCCATCTTTTGCCGCATATCGCTTCTCTTGCAGTGGAGACGACCCGGTATATAGAATCCAGAGTCCAACGGCCTTTGCGGAAGCCGTATTGGTTGTCGGACAATTGCGGTTCTACTACTGCTTCGATTCTTCCATGGATAATTCTCTCCAATATCTTACCAATCGTGTCGAGTATACAGGGCGGTCGGTAAGATGAGGCTTCGTCTGGGGGCTTTTTCCCCTTGGGCAAGAGTACTAGTCTCTGTTGTTTCCTATTGGCTGTAAAGTTCTCTCCAGTAGGCAAGTGTTGTACTTATCCAAAAATAACTCTGGAACTGTTTTTATGCTCGCTTTTAGTGCTATGTTCGGGATTCCATCAAGGCCTGGTGCTTTCGCGTTTCCGAATCTACCACAGGCATTCAATAGTTGCTCCTCTGTCACTGTTGGGATTGACTCCACATCATTACATTCTACTAAGAAGCGGGTCTCTGACTGTTGTGGGAACAGTTCTGCCACTATCTTTTTCAAAAGGTCAGAGCACGTAGGTGATGGCATTGGCTGGCTTCTCAGTCTTGCCATTACCACTCTGTTCGGTCTACCCCACGGATCACTATCGACTTCATGCAAAAGCTCTTCCCAGCATTTCTTCTTATTGTGCTTGATGGCTTTACTTAGCTTACGGCGCACCTCTTTGTATTTCATCCCCAGTTCCGCGTAGTTGGCTTTTTTCCGTCCACGCTGAGCCACTCTTTGCGTATTGAGGCAATTTCACTGTTCCACCAATGCACTGATGGAAGCCTGCTGGCTGTACGCTTTCGGGGCGTAGTGGCATCACAAGCCTTCTTCACTCTCGTGATGATGTCATTTGCCCTCTTTGTAGCACTACTATCATTGATCGAATGATTGTCGAAGGCTTCGCGGAACGAATTGTAATCAAAGGCGCTTGCCTTCCAGCCAATTCCATTGATCTTCTTGGGTGGAGTTTTGGCTCTCCGGCCACTAAAGACTTTCCAAGATATTACTCGATGCTCGCTGGCGGTATAGATATCCATGACCTCCCACGTGTAGTGACCTCTGAGAAGGGTGCTAGTCACGAAGGTGAGGTCCACTATCGATGTTGCCTCGCCTCTTCCAAACGTGGGTTCGTTTCCGCTGTTCATTAAGACCAGGTCTAACGTAGACATCGCTTCAAGCAATATTTGCCCCCTAGCGTTGGTTTCCTTACTGCCCCAGTCGACTGCCCAGGCATTGAAGTCCCCAGCTATTGCCACGGGAGAGTGCTGCTTCGCATCCATAGTCAGTCGGTCTAGAAAGTCGGTAAACTCGTTCATAGTCAGGCTAGGTGGAGCGTAACAGCTGTAGAAATATATTCCGCCCAGTTTAGCACTCACAAAACCATTTTCTGTACTGTTAACATTACCCTGGAATGCATAATTACCGCACGACCAGATAACGGCCTTCGTGCTGGCATCCATTTCCCAGAGCTGTGTCCCAAGGTGCCGGTATGGTTCCAAGATCAACAACAGTCTCGCAGTGATTAAGGTTGAGCTGTATTATCTTCATTTTGATCATTTGCTGATCTCCTGTAGTGCATCTTTGTATGCTGGACATCTGGTGCTACCAGCAACGTATGCGCAGTCCTGTATGCTGCCCTTTTCAGTACAGGGGGCACACTTGGCTGCCTTTTTGCATGTAGCAACCTTGTGACCACCCTTCCCACATTTTACACAGAGCTTGGATCCCCTTTTATAGGCCAATTTCCCTTTGTTTGCGGATTTAATCCGATTGTTGACAAAGGGAAATTTGTTTTTATTTGATTTTTCTCCGGTTTAAAAGTATTTTCCGAAGGCGTGGATGCCTCCATTGCATGCACCGCGATGCTCACTCTCGTTTGAGACGTCGCGCGTCGTGGTCGCATTTTTCTATCGGACGATAAGTGAATTTTTTGTTTTTATTAAAATATTATTTACAGGTCGCGATATGTAAATTAAGTAAAGACGGCGCGCGAGGCTCTCGGCTCACTCTCGAATATTCGAGAGTGTTGCACTACCTGTTCTACACGAAGAGAATCGGAGACGATCTGCAGCACGGTTGAGACCCCAATAGTCAAATTACCTAAGTTTTGGTCAATAGCATTAAAGTCCCCGTTGATTTTACTCTCTAGATCGGATAGATTTTTTGAAATGTTAGAAGTTACGGATTTTTCAAGATTTAAGAGTTTATTTTAAAAATTTGCAATTATCTTATATTCTAAATTATGTATCATTTCATGCAAATTTTTGTTTTCTTTTGTCAGCTCCGCCTACTTAGCTAAACACATTTCCAGCATTGTATTTTGTTTTGTCATAAACTCTGTTAATTTGATCAAACTATGTTCCATTTGATTAAGGAGTTTCTTATTAGCTGGAATGGATTTTAAGGAATCTTTGATTGGGTCAAGTTTGCTCAAAAATGTAGTGTTTAGTTCGTCGAAAGCTGACAAAAATTCAGAAGTTTTAATAAAGTTGGCTACTGAGGTGGCGATCGCAGCGCCACTGGTATTATTGCTAGAAATGCTTAAATTAGACCTGACTCTTAGCTGACTAGATGCGATGTTGTTCTTGAGGAGTGGGGTGGACGTTTCAATGTTTCCAAGTTGTTTAAATTTTTTCAGTTGTTTATGTTCTCTCTGCTGTGGTTTCGGTTCTTGCTGGTCTTGTTTTAGTCTTCCGCTGTTGTTGCTGTCGTCACTTGTACCATTTTAATGTATAATTTTAGATTAGATGTATGAATCTCATCAACGCAAATTGAACATTTGAAATTAGCTGGCTTCAATAGTGCATTGTCGACTGTGCATTTTCGATGAATTAATTTTTGACACTTCGAACATTGCAGAAACGACGTCCTTGTTCTGGACGACTGTTGGCCGATAAACATGTCAAAGTCGCGATGTTGGCTTTACCTTTCTGGCCAAATTTGAAAACTTTTTCTTCGAGGGAGAGAACCTCGAGGTGCGATGACCATGCCGAAAATTATTGAGAAACCAACATCCAAATTTTTCTAATCCAGGCAAAATGGAACACCCTGGCTGAAGAAAAGGGCGAGCCGCGCTGAAAACTTGCCGATACGAAGGTCAGCAGGAGCCCCAGTTTGCCACCTAACTAAAGGAGGTGCTTTATTTGGAATCAGTTAGGTGGCAAATCTTCAAAATGATACGACTGCAGCCTTATTCTGAAAAAATATTTTGGGATATATCCATTTATCACCAGTCAATTTATCGCTGCGATAAACGCATCGGTAAAGTTATCAGAAAGACGCACGTTTTTTAAATAGTTAGTACTTAAGTGAAAAATTTTAATTTCAACTAAATTAATAATTTTAATAAAATTATTTTAAAGTAATAAATATTGTTTTTAAATTTAATTTAATATTAAAATTTTATATATAAATAAAATAGTAGGTAATATTTAAATTATTGAAATTCAATTAAAATTTATAATTTGTAAAATAACATTAGTATATTATTTGACAAACATAAGTTTCAATACATGGCATTGAAATTTCGACTTATAAGGCTGTAAATAATAGATATAGTTGTAACGTAGTAATTCCGCCATGTGGCGACTTTCCGCCCTACGTCACAAAGCAGCTCAACCACCGTGTGCTTAACTTTGTACTTTACTTTTTTGTTGAGCGCCAGGTGCGTGAAAGCACCGAATTTATTAATCACGAAACTCACCTTTCACCACAAAACCTCTTTCCTCAGAGGGAATTCCGCCGAGACTCCTCACCACCGGAAAGACAATGGCGCGATAACCCACGCTGCGGACGTCGCCTTAAATCTGATTTTGTAATCAGGAACGCAAGCTAGAACCGCTGAGAAAAATGACGGAACACCGAGGAAATAAATCAAAATCGAACGCGATCTATGTTTAATCAAACTCACTCTGATTTATTTCGAGTAAAACGCTTGAATACAAAAAACAAAACTATCGGAAACTACCTCTACCCGCGCCTTTCCCGCTCGCGCCGAGAGCAATCGCGAATTTCACTGTATAAATAAACAAAATACCGCCGAGAAGAAAATCACTGGATATCTTACTTTCTTTACTGGTACAGCGACGCTGGTACCTTTTTCCGCTTGCTGTTGCACTCCAAAAACTCCTTCAAAATTCACTCTCTCTCTCAGCGCACGTCCAACCTGTACACAATCACAGCAACGAATCACTCCACACTCGGTCACGACCAGGCAACGAATGACCGATAATGGCCGCTTGTTCGTCGTCGCTGGTGGTCTTTTTCTTCTTCATCATCAGTGCTGGACGTGGCGCTTGATGATTGGTCGTTGAGCCTCATTGTTCGCGGGTTAATTGGTCGCTAATTGACTGACGCAGGTGTCGAAGGTGTCGCTACTCTTGTCACCGTAGCGCCACTTGACACGCTTGACCAGCGCCGCGAAACTCAAAACTGTCGCTTGATCGCAGGTCAAGCGGCTGCGCGCCTTAAAATTGCTGCTGTGGAGGAGATCGGTTTGATCGCTTGATCTCCCTCCTCTAAGCGCCTCCACTCGATGGCAGGTATGCCAGCGAGTTGCGCAGGCTCACAGACTGCGAGCAAGCGAGATAGAGGCATGCGCGCTCTCTCTCGCACTCATTAATCGCAAGCGCCGCTGAACTTGGTGAGCCGAGCAGCGAGCGTGACGTCATCACTCGCTGTCGTGCGAGCGAAGACGCCGCTTCGCGTCGGCTGCTCGGCCGGGGCTGATGATGACTGACGATTCTCTCTTTCTTCTTCCGCTGATGATTTTCCCAATCCTTTAATTGTTACTTTAACATCCTCTTCGCTAATCTACTGTGCATGCTATTTCCTCAATTCTGTTAATTAAATCTAATTTTCTACTCGCTTAAAATCCCGTTAAAACTAATTCTTTGAAAGCTATTATATTTTATCCGAATTTCGGTGCTCTCGGCTACGAGTCGTTCCAGACGCCGATTCATCGCCTGTTTACGTCTCGCGGTCACACATTCATCCGCACTATTTACATTCTCACTCATACTAACACTCATACTTTTTCTACTCTACTAATCGCTGGAATAAGCCTTTTCTTATTTTTATTTTTAACTCTTTAAATTTTACCTCTTTTACTAAACTAACAACT
Organism: Ormyrus labotus; assembly: GCA_035582975.1. Lineage (NCBI taxonomy): Eukaryota > Metazoa > Arthropoda > Insecta > Hymenoptera > Ormyridae > Ormyrus > Ormyrus labotus. The sequence goes on from JAWWEO010017803.1 coordinate 5,630, forward strand.
AACTTTTTCTACTAATAATCGTTTTATGAAAATAATAATAAATCCTGTATTCGTGACGAGAGAATCCCGTCACATAGTAATAACATATAACAAGAAATTAATAATAATAAATATATATTTTTGGTACACATCTTTTTATTTAGTCTATTACTATTTATATGTACATGTTTTAAATTAATTAATTCTTATAAAATAGTTTAAGCTGTAGAAAAGGATGAACAAAGAATTACAGTATTTTTAAGTTTAATTAAATTTTTTTTAAAAACTCATCGAGGTATTCTATTCCAAATTCCCTTCAGAATGGTCAGAATGATCAGAATGATTATCATTGTTTACCATGACATTCCAAGTTCTTCAGACGTTGACTGTGAATTTTCAAATAGCCGAGTGATATTCTGAATTGTATTCATATGCATATTGATTTGATTTAATCTTTGCTGTAAAATCACCGCTTGCTTTTCATAGCTTTGAGAAATTTCCTTTACTAATTTATCTAATAAACTATTCTGCTGCTAGATTAAACGTAAGACATCATTCTCTAAAATACACATCTTTTAATTAATTACAGTACTGTAGATTTAATAAAATAAAATTATAGTTGTAATATATTATAGTTGTATACTATTAAAAATTTATGAATTAAATTTATAATTAAATATTGAATTAAAAATTTTTAAAGTAAATTGAAAATGTTTACCTAGATTTTTAAAATATTTTAATTTTGAAGTAGAATCATAAAAGCTTTTTTCCCAAAATCTTGTGAAATACTTGGTCTACCTTTTTCTCGTCGATAAGGTAGTTCCATACCTACAGCTAAAGAATTATATTTTCAAAAGCAGTTAACGGTTGGGTTTTGTTGAATTGTAAATAATCTTTTTTTTCTTTAACTTGTCTTATTTGGTTTTTCCAGCACTGCAACAAAACAATTCATTTAATTGCAATTAGAGCTATAAAAAAACTTATAAAAAACTTACTTTTTGCCAAGAATCAATAAATCGATCTTCGCCATTACTACAATTTAAATCAGATGCTAATTGTTTCCATTGCTGAGTATACATATCATTATCTACTTCTCCAGTTGCAAAAGCTCAATTGCATTCCATAAATGAAAGAAGAATCATTCCTCATTCGGAACTTGAAGTGAGTAGATGTGTCTTCTCGCTAATCCATAACAGTCAATAATTCATGTACATTTCGTAAGTTAAGCGAGTAATATTAAGTTTTCCTTTCAAATTGTGTCTCGGTGAACAGTGATAGTGAGTGTTAATACTCACGTCATACTTGCTGCAAAGCTGATGCAGTCTTTGATTGCATTAGCAGCAGTAAGTTCTCATCATGACCCCTGTAAATGAAAGTCGAGCAGACGGACCATCGTCTCAGCTCCAAAACTCTAGTTTAACAATATCACAAAGTTACACAATAGCTTCGTACGCCAACATTATTGCATTCAAAATACGACCTACCAAAGAAGTCGCAATTATTCTAGAATCAATTGAAGGTTTAACCAACGATGATTATCTCGACGGACTCGAAAAGTTAGTAGATATTAACAACATTAAGAATTTGTCCAAAATTTCTGGTAAAAGAGTGATTGTGTACTTGTCGGATAAAAATCTTGTGCAAGAACTGAAAAACAAAAGTATTCACTTTAAGGAATTTATATTACAAATAAAACCATACGTTAATAGCAATAAAAGAGTAGTAATCTCCAACGTGCAGCCATTCATCCCAGACGAACTAATCATAGAAAGTTTAAGCAAGTTAGGTATCCAAATAGTTTCTCAAATCAGTGATATTAGAGCAAGTTGTCAAAAACCCGGAAGATCACATATTTACTCTTTACGTCGTCAATTTTATATAAAAGCAGAAGATGAAAAAAATCTTCCCGACTTATTACAAATATACTTTGATAAAACTACATATTGGACATATTTATCTACAGAATCTAGTCTATGCTTTATTTGTAAGCAAATAGGTCATATCGCCAAGTTATGCCCATCACTTACTGAAACTCCTCTATCTCAAAATATAAACAATACAAGAATTTCAAGTATTTCTGTAAGTACCAAAACTGAAAGACAGACACAGCAAAGTAAAAGACCTTTATCTATCACTAGTATTGAAACACAAGAAAGTTCAATGCATAACGATTATTCAACTCAAAAACGGGAGAAAATCAGTTTAACGATACCATAAAAATAGACATTGTAAATTCTAGAAAATCATTAAAAACTGAAACGAAAGTGCAAAAAAAAGAAAATTAACGGCAGAAGAAAATGAGGAAAAACTAAAGGAACAAATATCGAACTTAGAAAAAGCTCTACAACCCGCTAAAGAAATATTATCCGATGTGTCCTTTGATTCACCTATAACATACGACGAACTTTTCAACTTACTTAAAGAAACCTACAGCGATTCAGATTATAACTCCATAGTGAAAAAAACAGTTGATGATGTAACTAAATTTGTCTCAATCATAGATATTGTGTACCCATCAGTTGATGATAAAATAATTAAAGCCAAATTAACCCGGATAAAAAATAAATTATTGAACTCCAACAAAGTTTATAACACTTCTTGTGAAACTTCGGACATGGAATAAGAAAGTTCTGATCACGATAGTGCCTCATACCCTACCAAATAAATAATTAATACTTTTAAACTTTCATATTTCTATTTTATTTCATTATGAATAACTACAATCAAGAACTTAATATTCTATTTTGGAATGCCAGAAGCATCTTACAACGTAAACATGAGCTTCCCCAAATTTTACAAAGTATAGATGTGTTTGTGTGTGTTGAAAACTGGCTTACCAGCAACCTTCTCAATGGAAAAGAATTTAATGTCGCAGGATATAAAACATTTCGAAAAGATCGACTTGAAAGCAGAGGAGGTGGTATTTTAATTATGACAAAAAATCAACTCAATATTCAACTAATTGACAATCTAAATAATGTAAACGAAAACTTCGAAATCTTGGGAGTAAAAATTACAAACGTCCAACCTCAACTAAAAATCTACGCCTTCTACAGATTACCTGGCACTATTCTAACTCAAGAAAATTGAAATAATATGGTAAATTTTATCGACTGTTCCTCGTACAGTATATTACTTGGCGACTTTAATGTGCATTAAAGCATTCATAATACGGAAACTCAAACGGAAACTTTAATTTTCAAAATGGTAAAAAATAATATTGATAAAATCTAATATTGATTTGATTCTTTCTACTGCTAAACTGGTTGATAAAATTAATACTTCGATGCATGATGAAACTTATGGATCCGATCATTTTCCCATTCTCACAATAGTTAGCATTAATAAGAACTATTATAAAAAAAAAATCGTTCAAACTCAAGTCTATAAGAACCGACTGGGAAAAATTTACACAAATTCTAAATAATAATTTTCAGCAATTTTTACAACCCTCTTATTGCGACCTAACTCCTAGCTGTAAATATGAATTTTTTATTAATTTAATAAATTCAGTCATAACAAGTTGCACCCACCCTAAATCAAAACAGATCAAACACAAGAAACATAATCAAAATCCAGTTAAATGGTGGGATGCAGAATGCGACAAAATCAAACGATTAAGGAAAGACGCATTCAATAAATGGCAATATACCAGTAAAGAGGAGGATTATAGCGAGTACAAAAAGAGGGTAGCAATTGCAAAAAAACTTTTCATAAAAAAAATAGAAAGTTTTATTATTTTCGCGGAATCAATTAATTTCAACACAAATAAAACCTACGTTTGGAATACAATGAAATTATTTAAAAATAAATACACCAAGGTTAAATCCTCTAGTTGCATAAATTCCAATAACGTTAATAAAGTTCATTAGTCCACCTTGGGTACCAAATGATCCAACTTGGCTCCCAAACTGCATGGAAAATCAATTTTTAAGCAATCACTTCCAATTGACGGAATTCAATATCGCGCTTAATTCCAGAAATAGTAATTCATCTCCAGGCATGGATGGGATAGATTATGAAATCTTGAAAAGTTTATTACCTAAATTTCAGTTGATTTTTTTAGACATTTTAAATGAAATATATGCTAGCGGTGATTTTCCCACAGATTGGAAAAACTTTTTTGTTATATTCATAAAAAAAGCAGATGGTGTTAATTTTCGACCAATAAGTTTTTCATCATGTATTTGTAAACTCTTTGAAATCCTTATTAAAAATCGACTACAATGATGGATCGAAAAAAATAATATTTTACCAGCCACGCAATCCTGGCTTTCGAAAAGGACAACCAACTTCAGATAATTTAGTCCAATTGACTTTAAAAATCGAAGAAGGTTTTAAAAAAACAGTAGGTTCTAGCTACCTTTTTAGATATATCTAGCGCTTTCGACAATGTAAATTGTGAAATATTACTTAATACTCTAGCTGAGCAATGTTGCCCTACAGAAATAATTAAATTTGTAAAATTTTTAAACTATGAAAGATACGTATATACACAAATTACAGGAGATTCACATAGAAACTGTTACAAAAGCGTTCCGCAAGGCGGAGCTCTCAGCCCACTGCTTTTCAATTTCTACATAGCCAACATTGCAAAAAATTTACCTAAAAGTGTCATTGTTTCTAAATATGCTGACGATATCATCAAATATCTAGATCTTTGCTACTTATCAAAAATCATGTCCAACTCAAGTCCGTCGGTTTAAAAAACTGTAAATAGTGCTTATACCACTTTTAAAAAATTAAAAAGTAAAAGAATCCTTATAAACGGCGTAAAAGAAATTATGCAATATAAAAATATTATTAATACTCAAAAAAATTATAACTTATAGAATTACAAATTACGAAACCATTATACCGAGAATTGAAGTAGACACCAAATTCGGGAAAACTTTACAATCGATAACAATCCGAATAGAAAAATAGAAAAATTTATTTGCTATTTTCCGTCTTGCTCTACCTGTATACACAGATGGAAGCAAAAAAAAATGAAAGAAGAAAATTGAGTTGTTCTTTGTTCGAACGAAGACGTTATTGCTTCTGATCTCTATAATAAAAATAATTTTTGTAGCTTATTAGATTTCAAAAAGTGAATTGTACTATTTATTCGTATATACTTATTCAAATTATGAGACATTGTAAGAAATAATGGTAACTTCTTGAACAACAAAAAGATTATTTTATAAATTACTTTACCGAAAATGTAATATTTTTTAAAATAAAGTATTGAACAATAATTTTTAACGAAAAATTGAAAATTTGTTTCAACTGTATTAACGTTTTATTATTTGTAATAAAAGTTTTCTTTAAAACTTTCGTTAAAATTTGTGTCGATAAATATATAAAAATAGTAATATTGTATTTTAATTATTTATAATATATAAATATGTTCTGTGTTAAAATGTCTATGTATAAAATTACTCACATTTGATTGTCAATCAATAAATTTAAGGTTTGTAAAGATTGACAAATTAATCGCTCAAAATTACATAGTCTGCCCAAAACTTCTTTATGTACATGTTGCAAATCAGTAAGTATAGTAATTATTACATACAGGACTCGTGCCGGGTGTACATAGCTCAGTAATATACGTCATCTAAGATTTATTATAATATTTATATTCAAGATTGATTAATAATTCATTAGTATCATGTACAAATCACTTTACCTTTCAAATTGTTAGAGTTACTTTTATAAGTACCAACTTCTGAAATAATTTCTAAGCCAACGACATAATCTCCAAATATTTTAGAGATGCGTTCATCAAAATCAGTCACTGGAATAATTTTACACACATTACCAATTTTTCACATACGATTTAAGTATTTGGCTTTTTTTTCTTTCGCAGACAACCTCGCCTTTCTCGAGTACTGTAAGTGGATTGGTATTCATAATTATATAAATCACTTAAACATCACTTAAACAATTATAATTATACCCTGTTGAAAAAAACCAAGTGGATTTCGGTACGGAAATTACAGTAGAAATCGGTGTGAAAATCTAAGGATATTCGGACGAAAATCCTGACGATGATTTTGGACTAATCCGTTCTGAAATCCGTGAGAAAATCCGTACCGAAATTGGTATGGGAATCCTGGCTTCAATAAATTAAAAAAAAGCAATATTTTTTTAATTTTAATTTTAATTTTAAAAGCAATATTGCTTTTTTTTTAATTTATTGAAGCCAGGATTTCCATACCAATTTCGGTACGGATTTTCTCACGGATTTCAGGACGGATTAGTCCAAAATCATCGTCAGGATTTTCGTACGAATATCCTTAGATTTTCACACCGATTTCTACTCTAATTTCCGTATCGAAATCCACTTGGTTTTTTTCAACAGGGTAGTTTTAAATTTATACGATGTTATGTAATTCTTTTACTTTATAAATTTTTTTACTTATGTAATATTACTTGAAAAGAAATTAATTTTACCGTTTGACACTGAGATACACTTTTTTGAGATGGTCCAAATTCATTCAACATTTCGCATAAGTTTTCCCACATATCTTTGTATTTTTTATGACCTGAAGATCCCAATGTTATTATTTGGTCTCGTGCAAGAAATAAATGTGCTTTCATGTAAGTCAATACCAATTCCATCTGTTTTCTGGATGCACGATTCCTTGCCTGTAATAAATAGCAATTGCACAAATATATTATTTTATAGAAAATAAAGTTGCAATCGATAAAGTAATTTCATGCATGCAATCTACTTTAACCTTAAAAAGTTCTGCAATTTTTCAAATTTATGATAAATCCAGCAAAAAACAAAGCAATACTTTGATTAAAAAGTACTTACCGTTCTGCTGCGTTAACAATTCCTATTCTATAATCATGTAAAATAAAAAACACGATAATGGTTGGCTCCAAAATTATTTATACAACTTCAAAATCTTTACGTTAAAAGATAATGGTTGAGCAAGTTGAGTCTTATACACTCCGCAACAAAATTATCGCAACAAAATGTTTCATCGAAAAATTGCCATTTTTCAAATCCTTGTAACTCAGTCAATTTTCATCGTATTGAGATAATTTTGTTTTGTTTTGTAGGGAATTATGTGTACTTTCAGGAAAAAAAGATGTGCAATAGCTGCGAGATAATGCCACATTGCTATGTCTTAATCAGGCCTGCCAACTTTTTTTTCTTAAAATACGCAATAGTTTGCACGTTTGCCTGGATTACCAAACATTTTTTTTCAAAAAACTACAAATACCTTTTTAAAATACACTTTCCAACGAATATTTTAAAAAAAAAGTCGACCCTCTACGATTTTTTTTGACCGAGTTATGTCATTTTAAAGATATTCCTATGTTTTAGCAAAATACCGCCAACGTCAGCATTACTCGATGCGTACTGCGAGGAGGTTGTTGGTCGGACTTACGCATCATTGTGGCCCTGAAATGGGCCGATTGTGTGAACCGTTTCTTACATTAGGGACCCCGCGGCTCGTCGCTTCCGCAGTATTTTTTGACTCCAAACCCTATGCGCCTAAGGCCTTTCGTACCGTGTATTTCCATCTCGCTGACGAATACCTCTCCTAAACGTTCTTGCATATTAATGCATGCTCTAATTGAATCTTGGGACGTCGGAAATTGCAATATTAACATTGGAAAATTGGACGTACTTTGTGTTCGCTCTGTCTTTAAGGCACTTTTTCTGCTGTATTCTGCCTTCGGGCCTTTTTTCCAGATCATCCTTCTTCACTTTTTGGGAGGTTTTATTGGAATCATTCAAATTCACCGTGGTCGTTTACATTTTCATTTGGGACGCATGCGCTGAGATTCAACAGGAGCCTTTAATTCTGGAAACAACCCGCTGTCTCTTCTTCTGCACTCTTCCATTCTTCTTAAGATCTCTGGCTATTTTGGATGGTACATCTATTCGTGAAGTGAAGTGGCGAGGGACTTTTTTTTCTTTTTCTTTTTGAGGATAAAACGTGTGCGTTGCGTTCGCTCAAATTTGGCAAATTTGTATTAAATGGAGACTGCTTTTTGATAATATTTTTAATAATATTTTAAAATTTTAGTTTAAAAATTCTATTTTAAATCTCACGATGCTTAACTTTCTTGCTTATGTAAAGTAAGTGAACGGTTGAACGTGCGTGTTTATGTTTACAATTAGTCTTTGCGATGTGTGTGCTTATGTATTAAGTAATGTAATTTGTAAATAGCGTGATCTGCGTTTAATGATTTTGACGCGCGATTTTATTTAGCTTACATCTGATTTTAGTTTTTGACATCAAAATGTTTTACTAAAACCGAACTCGTCTTGCGTATTAAGCGCCCAGCAAATTAAATTGATATTCACATTGCTCATTGAAAATCAGAAGGATGTCGAAAATATCAGATTCTCTCAAAAACCTTATTGAGCAGCAAGCGATGTTTAACGCTAGGCTCGACGATCAAGAGCGGCGTCTGTCAGAGCTTCAAGCCAACACTGCAAGCTTGGCCTGCGAGGTCGAGCAGATGAAAGAGCTGCGACATCGCGGTGTTCCTGGCGCTGAAATTATTATAAACGGGGTTCCTCAATCCAACTCATTGGATTTGCATAACCTCACAACTAAGTTGCTTGGAGTTTTGAACCTTCGCTCGCTTTGCACTGATATTCTTAGTGTGCGCGAAATAAAGTCACGCAACCCGATAGAAAACAGGAGCTCTCCGCCACCAAATCAAGTAAGTGGAACAAATAAAGTCAATTCAAAGCCAGCGCGCTTCTCTTATATCGTCGAATTTAAATCGCATCAAATTCAACAGCATGTGATCTTAACTACAATCAAATTGTACAGGGTGGTGTTTCGTCTAACTTAATGCTTTTTGAAATGTTACCTTAGACAATTCACGAGCTTCGTCTTATGGTCAAAGAAAAAGCCTTGCCCCTTGGCTACAAGCGCGCCTGGGCTGTAAATGGAACAGTTTTTGTGCAGAAGACTTTTCGCTCGAAGGTAATCACCATTTCCACTGAGAGTGATCTTGATAAAATCATATGAGGAGACGACGAGCCATGTTATCGTAAATGAGTTAACTCGCGCAGATTTTTACGCCTAGCGCAAGTGATTGCGAACTCAGTGCGAGACCACTTGGGCCAAATCCAGGACCTCCTGGTGCGCAAAAATATCGATATTTTATTCATTTCTGAATCTTGGCTCACTCCTGACGTCCCTGATTCAAGTATACGTATTGAAGGCTATAATATTGTACGAAACGACCGTGGTCTTGTCCCAACGTCCGCTTGCTCTCGCAGAGCGTTCATCCAGGGAGGTGGAGTACTGTACGTATGAGACGATATTCAATTCAAACTGCTGTTAGATTCCAATATTAAAACCTTAAATGAGACTGAGTTTCTTATTTTAAATTCAAGGCCTAAAGGCAATCTATTAACCGCATTTTTCCAGTCTCTCCAGCAGTATTCTCACCGTTTCTCTAATATCGTTATACTAGGTGACTTCAACTCTGACTTTCTGAGCGATAACTACTATAGCCAACATCTAAAGACGCTCATCCATGAACATGGCTTCCGAGTAGTTCCTTTTTCGGCAACGCATCACACTGTACACAGAGATACATAGCTCGATTTAATAATCACAGATACTCGAGACAACATAATATCTTCAGAGCAATCCGAGGCCCCCTTCATTTGTGGTCACGACTACCTAATCATTGATTATTCGATTAGAAACAAAACCGCAATTCCTAAAGTCACGCGCTAGCGATGCTTCAAGAATTTCAAGCCCTCTGCTTTCGCCTCTGAACTTCAGCACAGCTTTGATGTATCTGGATACTTGCTTCAAGAGGCTAATAATGCTAATAATATGCTGAATCACTTCCAAAGAGTTGCCATCTCTCTTTTAGACAAACACGCACCTTTTATCGACAAACACTTTCGAAGGAAACCTATTCCTTGGTTTAGTCAGTCTCTTCGTAAACGTTGCAAGCAACGAGACCGGCTCTATGTCAAAGCCAGGCGGAGCAACAACCCTGCCTTGCTCGCTCATTACAGGTCGTTACGCAAGCAAATTAAGCGAGACATTGCTTCAGCGAGGGATTCATATATATCGACCAGCTTGCAGGCCATATCTGACCCAGGAAAGAAATGGTCCTTTCTGACTAAACACGGCATCGTTGGAGAGCGCTCAAATTCCCCACTAGCAAATTTTAGTGCACTCGAGCTAAATCTCCACTATGCTTCTGTAGCCACAGCGCATCCGATTTGTTCGCAGCAAGAACTTTCTGCTATCTTATGCCAACCTTTGAATGCTGATATTGCGATTTTCGACGTTCGTCCGCTCGAATATGCCCAAGTATTGCAAACATCTCTTGCCTTGCTGTCAAAATGCAGAGGGCGAAGCGTTGACGACTTATCATTGGCGTATTTCAAGGATGTGCTTCCGATGGTCTCAAAATATTTAACGGATATCTTCAATACCTCTCTCTCTACTTGCGTGTATCCTGATCTTTGGAAAAAGTCATTAATCATCCCTCTGAATAAGACTGCTAAGCCTGAAACTCCTTCAGATACGCGACCTATCGCTAATCTATCTCATTTTGCCAAGATTTTCGATAAATTGGTAACATCGCAGCTCATTGAACATCTGGAATCGGTTGGCTGTTTGTCACCGTACCAATCAGGATTTCGTAAGGATTTCAGCACGCAATCTGCCCTTTTAAAAATTACCGATGACATACGGTGAGGTATTCACTCTGAAATGATGACCGTCTTAATCTTGTTTGATTTCCGTAAAGCTTTTGATACTTTGAAGCATGCCACTTTGCTATGTGAAATGAGAAACTTAAATTTCTCTGACAATTTTATACGTTGGTTCCATTCATACCTTTCGGGTCGATCCCAAGCAATAGTTGATCATCTTGGACATGTCTCTGAATTTCTTGAGTTCACAAGTGGTATACCACAAGGATCTAACCATGGACCAGTAGCTTTCTTAATTCTTATAAATGGAATCACAAATTGTCTAAAACACTGTCGAGAATCTTGCATGTTGTTCGCCGACGACTTTCAGATTTATATGCAATGTAAGCGGAAAGATCTAACAATTTGCATTCAGATGTTAAACGAAGATGTTCGGTGTGTTGCAAATTGGGCTACTGACAATTATCTACAGCTGAATTATGTTAAGACTAAGGCAATAATTTTTGGGTCTAATCAAAATCTAATGAGGGTCGACTACTCTAGTCTCCCTCCAATTTTGATTGAAGGATCTCCAATACCTTTTGTAAATTCAGTCAGAATTATCCTTGCCGACGATCTTAGCTGGAATGTACATAGAGCGGCGGTTAGTTCGCGGATAAATGGAGTCCTAAAGCGTCTGCGCTTCCGCGCTAATTTCTTAAATCACAGCATAAAAAAGCAGTTAGTCACGGCACTAGTCTTCCCTCACTTTGATTATGCGTGTCTCACCTACTGCGATCTCACAGGCTACTTGGAGGCCAAATTACAACGTCTCCAAAACCAAGTAGTTCGCTACGTATTCAACGCTAAGACGGATACTCCATTGTGCGGCCTCTATCAGCGTCTAAATTGGCTTAATATCTCTGCACGCCGTAGCTACTTTATGGCGATAGTCTTGTTCAAGCTCCTTAACACACAGAAATCTAGCTAATGTAGATGTAAGACGGTCAGCCAGGACGCACGCTAGTAATAGGTCCTCAACTTCTTTCGAAATGCCACGGATAAACACAGCAACCTTCGAGAAGTCGTTTACTATCCAGGCCAATGAGACTATGGGATTCGCTACCGGACGATGTCAAATCATCACCATCTCTTTATAGCTTTAAATCAGCTATTTTTAAATATCTCATCAGTAAACGCACTGTCGATTATCAGCAAATGCCTCAGGAGCGGTTAGCTTAGTTTAGCCTAGCGTTATAACTCTTACATATTTTTAATTTTATCAACAAGCTAATTTTAAATTTTATGGATGTAAATTCGTTGGCTGTAAGTTTTAATTTTTAAGTTTATAAATCTCTGTGTATTTGTACGCACCTGCGTTCCAGCGATATACTTGCTTTACAGCGCAAGATTACAGTGTTACCTTATAACATTATTCTTGCGGTGTTTTCTATATTTATAATTATTTTCTATATTTATAGTTATTTTCTATATTTATATTTATAATTCTATATTTGCGATATATGCGATTGTAAAGTTTATCATAATTAAATCTATATTTTATTACCTTTTATTGTATTATTTAATATGTATATTTTACTGTTTGTAATTTTATTGGTAATGCTATTTGGTTCAGTAGAACCTTAGCAAATAAACTAGTTTTCAATCAATCTCTCTACCGATGATTATCATGAGTTCTATGCTTATAAATATGATTTGCATACAACTTTTGATCTTGAAAATATTTTTATTCGTCGACTGCATGAACAAATTTGCATAACCTAAAGACAATTTTTAATTATGAGTTTTCTATATAAATAATTTTGCTACATAAATAAGATGCGTTTGTTCTGTTTTACCGATCGGTAAAATAGAACTTGCAAAACAGAGGGATTTTTTAAATATGCAATAGAATCAATTTTTCATCTCACCATTAAATGTTTAAACAATCTCTTTGTCTAAAAACTTTCAGTGTAAGCTATCGCAAATCTAGAAATCTACTTATTTTTCGTGGATTGTATTTAATTTATTACGTGTTTAAAGTTTATATTCTAATTAATTAATATATTTATTTATTATATAAAATTTATTCAGTTATTAGTTGTTAAAGTTTGTAATTAGTGTTTAAAGTTTAATTATTTATAACCTTTTATTAATTAAAATATTTTGTTGCGTTTATTATTAAAGTTAATTGATTTTTTATAGAAAAATTTAGATAAATGAAAAAAAATGATCACCAGTAGAAGAAACGTGGAGACTATTACAATGCAAGTCGGCACCTATGAGTTTACGTTCAACCATCTCTCCGGTAATTGGGAGTAATCATGGACGCCAGGCTCAGTTTCAAGTAGCAGACAGTGCTCGCCGGAACTAACGCATCAAATGTTAGGACCATCTTGTCTCTGCTAATGCCCAACATTGGAAGTCCGAAACAAAAAAGAAGAGCGTTGCTAACATCCACAATTACATCAGCGTTCATGTTCAGTATTTTCATTTGGGCGAATGCGCTCAAGACAGGAATGTAGGCGGAAGTTGACATCAGTGTACCGTCTAAGCGCCCTACGGGTTGTTAGCGTTTATCACACAATATCTGAGGATGGCGTCTATGTTATTGCAGAGATGTTACCTATAGAAGTACTAGTAGAAGAGAGAAGAATGCTATACAGTCGAAAAGGATTGACCACGCTGAGTGGAACGGAAATAAGAAGAAATGAGAGAACCAACAGCCTATGTCTCATCTCTCTCTAACAATGGAAGATGGACACATCGTTTGATCCCGCATGTTGAAATGTGGCTCAATCGTCCACATGGAGACGTAAATTATTACCTGACGCGGATGCTTTCAGGGCACAGATGCTTCTGGGCATATCTTCAGAGATTTGAACAGGAGAATTCACCTGAGTGCCCGACATGCAAAGGAATCTGTGAGAATGACGAGCATGTATTTTTCCAATGCCTGCGCTACAGTGTGGCACACAGAACGCGGAAGGCTGAAATTGGAAGAAGAATTATACCAGAGAACGTGATAGAATCCATGCTGCAACAAATAATAATAATCGGAAAATAAAAGGCTAGATCAAACGCTCTCTAAAAAAGTCTGCGAGACCGATGGAGTCTAGGAAACGACCCGGGCGCATCTGCACCTGGGTGGTTTCCCACTAATTCTAGTTCGGCAAGAATTCACCGAAGACTCTGCCGGATTCGCGAAAACGCGCTAATTTATACAATTACGGGGAGAGGGGATTTCGCGCTAACAACCCCTCTACCCGAAATTATTAGTTTATCAAAAGAAGGGAGCGAGTGCGGCAAATTGTATATAGAAAATTTAGAATAAATTTTCTATAGAGTTAGTCTTTAAATATAAATTCTGAAATGATTTATTCTTTTGCAAAACCCGAGTCAAACTCCTTTCCCGAGCAGCTGAGTGTAAATACGCTCAGCTGTATTTCTAATTAGAAGAGCGGTGTCATATTGCCGTTCTTCTCGCGCAGCAACAAATTCGGTGTAGGCTGCGCCGAATTGTTGCACACTAATAAAGTGTACTCCGTTACACACGCACATACATATCATAAGCTAAGCCCAATCGGCTACCACATCGTGGTGCTTTTTAGGTAACGCTAAAGTCGTCGGTAATATTCGTTCAGCTTGGATACGAATTTTCCATTCTCCAAAAAAAGCGATTTTTTAATACAATTTTTAAAATGCTGCCAAATCGTCAAAAAAATCGTAGCGAGTTAAAATTTTTTTTTCAATTAAAGGGGAAGAGTTGTACTTTAAGGTGCAATGATCAGAATTATCGAGAAAGAATCACCTACGCGCAGGCGCATTACGAAAGTATACAAATTTTGAGCTTTGAAAAATGACCTTGTATTTCAAGGTCACATAAATTGGGGTTGCGTTATATCGAAAAACCAACACCACCATCTTAAAGTTGAGACTATAACCTTTCATTTAAAAAAAAAATACCTCCTACGACCTTTTTTTCCTGAGATATAGACCTTCGAAAATGAGCAGTTTTTCGTTGGAATTAAGTGGTGTGTTAATTTTATTGCGGAGTGTAGGGGAAAGGTGTCAGTTAAGTCATGTAAGACGTATAAGACGTATAAGACGTGCTGCCAGAATACATAAATGACATTTATCAGAAAAACCTCATCTACTTTGTGTCAAAGAAACGCAGGGGTGTCCACAACAAAACCTTGCCTACAACCGAACCTCTTCACCTATATAATCGCGATACCATACATAACTTAAAATCGTTATAAAACAAAAACTAGTAGATGAACTTCAAAAATTCTTAATTTTGAAAGTTTAGTTAAAGACGAAAAAAATAAGTGGTCGATCATTGAAAGAGATCGATTATTCATTAAGATACAGCTATTCAAAAAATTGAAACAAAATAAATATTACTTCAATATCTTTTGAACTAATACGTTTCATAAGCAGATAAACTATACAGCTCTGAACATGTAAAAGATCTACCTTTTCCCAAAATTTTAAGTAATTTAAAGTCTCTTTACTTTCGTAATCGTTTCCCCTACAAAACTCATTTTTTTTTCAGCTTTTTATTCAAAAACTAATTGACAAAATGGCTTGAAATTTTTACAGATTATAGCTATATATATTCTTAATTAGCAAAAATTTTTTCAGAGTAGTTGATAATTTAATTTAAAAATTATAAGCTTTTTTAAAAAAAAACATGTTTTTAAAAACAAAAGGACCTTAAGAGCTAGGGTAATATTTTTTCTCTGAAATTGTAGGTATTTTTATGCTCTTTAAATTGGCCATTGTTCGATTAAAATGTCTCAATCCAATCATTAAAAAAAATTAAAATTAAGTTTGAAAATTCGTTCAGTAGAAGCTGAGATCCAGGCGTGAGATACACACACGCGCACGCACGCACGCACGCACTCATACACGCACACACACACACACACACGCACACACACATCCATACGGACATTTTTCAAAAACCATTTATTCTTGTTCCTGACACCTTAAAATACAATTATAACTGATTTTTCGAACAACTCCAAAAATTACTTCGAGTATTATTACTTTAGATTATTTCGATAATCCCAGAAACAATGTTATGCCATGGTCTAGTAAGATTTTTCCCTTACATCTTCCCCTCCATTAAAGGAAAAAAAAGACAATACAAATCCACATATATAGATACAGAAAAACGGTGCGTGGGTTCACTGGAGGCCACGCGCCAACATGCAGGGCCAAGGCTATGAGCCAGCAAGTAAAATAGCCAGAAGGGCCATCATATAGGAGGGTCCTGACGACAGGGCAACGGCGCCACCCCGAAGTAATACCTAGCGGCAGTTCCCTGGGTGACTTAGCCATGAAGAAAAAGGTTTGTGGGTTTTAGTGGGTAAAAATCCCACACTACGAGGAGGTTCTTTCCTGATGTCTATTGACAACGACAGTCGTCAGCTAGCCAGACGCGGTCCTTCTATGTCGGCACGGGTTGATGTAAGATTTCCCATACTCCATCTTCGAAAAAACGACCCATACATCCATACAGAAATTTCCCAGAAACCATTTATTCTTATTTCTGACACCTCAAAATATAATTATAACATATTTTTACAACTCCAAAAATTACTATCGTAAAGCTTCCTCTAGAAGGAAGCAAAATACGGGTCAATTACAGCATAAGTAAGAATGAATTAAATGAAAGTACAAGCGGCTCTGCGTTTGACAATGATTTGCATACTAAAAATAATAAAATTAAATTAAAATTAAAATTACCTGATTTGCCTTATTTATTTGTTTCTTTAACCCTGCGAACGCCATTATTATTCTGTTGATACAATTCTATGCGATTATCTGTAAAGAAAAAAATATTGCAATTAATAATTTATATTAGAATATAATTATAAATATTTGGAAATATATTTTTCACTGTAACATAATATATTTATAAAATTGAATTAATGTATAATACGTTTTTTATACGAAGATGAGAAAAAGTAGCCCATAATTATTTAAATCCTTAAATGCAGCAAGCAAAAAAAAACTATAGATTAGAGCTGCGTAATCGCTCTTCAAGAATCCGCGGTCAAAACTGAGTTATGTTTAGCAGTAAATTCAATATGGCGCTAAATTTTGGAAAAAAGTAACAAAAAATTAGATATTTTAATTTTTTTACAGTTGTTATGTTATAACGAACGTTATTTAGTTTCTATTCTTTTCTGCCCACACTTTCATATTATAGCAGGGACGAAGAATTGATTCCGCGATATTTAACAACTTTTACGTGTGCGATGCGGCTAAAATTACCGCTGCCTTTCAGCTGGGCTATTCCTAACTGATCAGCGCGGTTATTTACCTATTGTTTCGACGATTCTACGTTTGTACAGTCTAGGCTATCCCTGACTGTTTGACGCAGAAATCCCGATTGTAACGATTACCTTTAACGACTTCAACTCGCGCTCGACTGGTGTCCGTCCGAGAAGAGCGTTATATTTCAAGTACGGCAGTCTTTATTTATTTATTTATTTATTTATTACCAGAAAGTTTAGTTACATAGGTTTAATACATCCACGCAACTACCCACAG
>JAWWEO010017814.1:0-22792 GCA_035582975.1 Ormyrus labotus
GCGATAATAAAATGTTTAAAAAGAAATTTTTTTTAATATCTCAACTGACTAGAGAGTACCTATAGAGCTACCTTAAATAGAAAATAAAAACCAATGACAATATTAAGACGTCATTACTTTTAGACATCAAGTCTTTTTCTTATTTTCTATTTTAATTCAAAGCTCCTCTACTTTTAATTATTAAAAGTTTAAAAACTCGATTTTTTAATTTTACCGCCTTAATTCAATAACCAATCACATTGATTTGACTCAAAACATCTGCCTTCTCTCCGGCTTCAATATTTTGATCATGTTTTTTTTAACGTTGGAGACAAGACGAATATAATCATCTGTCATTCGGCTGAGCTGTCGTAAAATCTATATTAATTAAATGAACGCTTGTCTTCGATAAAATTAATTTAGCATCGGTTTAAAAATTGTCTAAAAAAAGATCTTTCCGTTCTTTCTGTTCTGTAAATGAAAAATCAGTGCTTTCCAACCCTTCCCAGCGTTCAGCAATCGTTCGAAAAAAAAAGAAAATGATCGATCAGGCTCGATTTCAGCTGACTCTCATTCTCGAATTAACGAATGAGTCCCTGACCCAGTTCGCATGATACGCGACACCAGATTCCATTAATCTAAATAGCTCTTCCTAGAAGCAGAAGAACATCGTACTTTTACTCCCCTCTCGGGCGAATCCACCTCCTTTAGTCAACTTGATCCAATCAAGCTCTCGATGATTTACGCCGACTTGCTCAGCCGGGTGGCTTGCCTTCTTTTTACGCAAAATTAGAAGGACGAGGGAAAAACGAGGCGGCGATCGAGCGATCCGGTTTCCGCGACTCGCACCGACAGAACTTGATATTCATCGAAAACTCCTTCTCGCCTGTAGAAAGTACTTTTTTACGGTTACTCTCTTTGCGCACTCCTCACAATCAGCCAGGCCGGATGAGATCCTCCTTTTTTTTGCCAGCTCCGCGCACCACCTCTCTCTCTCTCTCTCTTTCCTGACCGCCGCCGCCGCTGCCTCAACCTTGAAACTCTCGGATCAAACCGGTCGCTGGCTCTCGCGATACTTTCTTCGGGAGGCCTTGTTTACCTTCCCGCCGTCTGTAGGAGTGCATCTTGTGCAGGAGAAAGTCATCCCCGTTTCATTCGGTCAACCCGATTCGGAGCAATCCACCCGTTTTTGCATCTCTCTTTTTCATTCTGTATGCGCTCGTTTCTCTTCTCTTACTGGCTTATTTACTGCATTCGTTCAGCTACCAATATGATATGACGATTCACTGCCGTATCTATATTTCTATACGAATTTATCTTTAGTTTCTGATCAATGGTATGCTACTGGAATTAATAAGACTGAATTAATAAACTTTAATATACATGAAGGTTCACGAGACACGTATGAATTGTATAAAAATACCTCTCCTAGGTACGTGAAAAATATAAAATTATGAAGGTTAATGAAATTAGTCAAAATTTATTACTTCTACTGGAATCAACATCTTTAATGGTACACAGAAACTCAAAATGTAATTATTTCGCATTTTATAGTTTTACAAAATAATATCTACCAATATTAGATAAGTCTTACAATGAATACCGTAATCAGTTTTGTATAATATAAGTAAAATATTTATAAAGTTATTCAAAATGGTTTTCGTCACCACGATAAAGATCAGATTATCGATTTGAACGAAGTACAGGTATTCCAAACGATTTAAATGGCTCAAGAAAGTATGTCAGAAATGAGAACTATTCTGGCTTTCCTAAAAGGAGTAAGCGACAGATAGAGAAAAGTTGTTCAGACACTAGCCGTCGAGTTTTTTTTAGCAACATTCAAGTATTTCGCTTTTTTTTCGTCAAACATAGTTTCAATAGGCTCTGATTTTTCTACCACAAGTTCGCTTGGTTCTATCGGTGAATTAAATTCGCGCAAAGAAAAAGACGATATAGAAAGGAAAGAGAGAATGAAATAAAGACAGAGGCAATGGACGGGAATAACTTGATAGAGCTTTACTCGTCCTTCCAGAAAATAGAGTCGAAGAGATATAAGTAAAAATAACATCTTGCTTTTGAATATCTTTTTCCAATCGAAAAGAATCTCAGCTACAAAAACGCCACGAAAACTATCCCTCTTAAAAATATAGGGACGGAGATAGTTTTTGCGGCCACCTTTTCAAGAGAGATAGTTTTCGTGGCGTTTTTTTAGCTGAGATTCTTTTCGGGGCGAATATCGATGCGGGATACTTTTCGCTGACACCTTTTTAATATAGTTTTCGTAGCACTTTTGTAGATGGGATTCTTTTCATGGCAAATGCTGATAAAGGATAGTTTTGGGAGGCGTTTTTTAGCTAAGATTCTTTTCGTAGTCAATATTCATGTGGGATTGTTTTCGTCCGTAGCGGCGCAATGTTGTTTTCACTGGCGGCATAAAAAACTTATACGCCGCTGTTTATAGTTTTCTTGCTAATTATTCTAGCTTATGAATTCGTTTATATTTATTTGCAGGTGCGAAATTTATGGCTTTAGTTTCTCAAACGTATACGTTTAAATAGAAAGTAAGTAAAATCTTGTAATATAAAACTTCTTGAGTCATAATTTATTGATAATTATTGTTTTAGCCAACGTTTGATACTGTATTAAATGGAGTGCTAAAACATTTCTTCAGAGAAAGTTTACTTATCATGTGCTGTACAACTAGGGTAAAAAATTCAAGGTTATTTATTGACTGCTATTATATTTTACAAGCAAAAGGCTGAAATTCATTTTTAGTAGAGTGTACGACATTTGAGTAATGGATTTTCCTGCAACTTTGAGATATGTTTTCTAATGTTAACATATGAAGGTAGCCGGATCCGTTCGGCCTAACGCTCGATTTTCAAAAGTTATGTGCTCTTTTAGCGAAATACTATGAAAAATCGACTTTTGTTTAATCACGTATAATTTCTCAACTATTAAAGGTACAGTATTTTAACTATTGACATTCGAAAGGCGAGATCAAATCCTGTTGATTAAAAACATTCTCGTCAAAAAATCTTTATTTGTTCAAAATTTATGGCTAAATAAAAATTTACAATAAAATTAAGCTAAAATTACATAAATTGATTTTTTATGTTATTTTAATGGTCATTCTTTGTTTGACTATAACTTTTGAACAAATAAAGATTTTTGGATGAAATTTTTTTTAATCGATAGAATTTGATCTCACCTTCCTGCCAATAGTTAAAAATACTGTACCGTTGATAGTTGAGAAGTTATAAATGATTAAACAAAAATCGATTTTTCTTAGATTTTCGCTAAAAGAGTACTTAACTTTTGAAAAATCAAGCGTCAGGCCGAACGGACGCGTCTAGCTTCATATCTTAAGATTAGATAACATCCGTTAAAAATTCGTTACCCCAATGTTGTACATTCTCCTTGTTAGACATTTTAATTATTCTTTCAAAATTAAAGCAACATACTCGTGCTTGAATAATCAAAGTAAGATGCATTGCACGACTATACATTTGAAAAGCGTTTATGACTTTGTACTCTGTTTAAAACTCTGCGTAATGCATATACTTAAAATAAAACAAAACTTTCGTGTTGGAAACGAAAATTGTTTTAATTAGTCAGAAATTACAAACTGTTGCAAAAAAGCGAAATCTGCCTGAAAAAGTTCAAACAGCGCATTAGCGACTAAGAAGTTTGATTTTTCTTTGCCTGCAAAGTCAGAAGCGAATTAGTCGCACGTAATTACAGAGAAACGAAACGGCTAAATTCGTTCGGGGCACTTCAGTCGCATAACGCGCCCGTAAGCATTATGAAGGAAAAGACTTTTTATCCTGCAAAGTAATCGCCTGTGCGGCTTCGATTGCGCAATTTTCCTGGAGACAAGTAAGCGCTAGAAATCGTGCGTGCGTACTTTCATTGGTAGTGCCGCCACCACCGCCTCCAGCAAAGCCGATATTATTGAGGCCAATAGCATTTTCACTGACACAGTGGCCGAGATTACATATGTTCCAACGTGTTTGTTTGGATTATTATTTTGATATAATTTCATGAACTAACTGTATTTATGCAAGTCCTAATTGAAATGAGATTTTGTAAATATTATAGTCTGCATACAAAATCATACTATAATAATTAATACAACGGACGAACAATGATGCTTCGTCGTTTGAGTAATGTACATTGAGATTTTTATGTACGTTGAGGATATTCATTGTGGTCCATCTAAGTACGCCCTTTAAGACTGACCAAGTAATTTGATTTAGTATAATAGTTTGAAAATAGATCTATCCACGAAATTACACGCTTTAGGTTTCCGGCATCAAAACTTCAAATCTCATCAGCTTCCTCCGGCAATATAACGATCGATTAAACTGCACATCTATAAGCAACGCGCGGTGGAGATGATAAGTTGATCAAAGCTGTACAGCATGCCGCAGCGGTCCGGGAGAGGTAAAACAGTTATGCGCAACTCGTCCGAGCGCTACGGTATACACGTAGGTAGGATACGCAGAGTCCGCAGACGATTCGCGAAGGCGAATGTCTCGAGACTACGTGACCGTGAACTGTAAGCTGCACCCGACCCATTCATCGGCGGAATTAACGACTCGCAGTTTCTTCAATTATAATTTGCTATTTATGAGCCTCGTTTCGTTTCCCAAGAAACTTCGCACTTTCTTTGCGCTACTAAAATATTTTTCCTCCAGTATTCAAGTTATTCTCTTATAGATATTGCTATTTGCATAAAACTTTTATAAGATAACAAGATAATCTCACGCTTACTTAAAAAAATTATTACTTTATTTAACCCCCGTAGAAGCTTTGAAATATATTACGCTTTAAATTTACATTAGTATAACCGGGGCTCTTGCAAAGAATCTTTGGGTATTCCAGAAATTCCAATAAAAAGAAAAAGGCTGCGTGAAAGTTCTACAAAATCTACAAAGTAAGTTTCATCGTAAAAAATAGAAAATTGCTCTATACCGCAAAAACAAACTTTTTCTCTAACAATAAAAATGGACTTTAAATAAAGTCACGTTTTTGCACTTAGTTCTCTGCTTTAAACTTTAAACTCTTAGTCACGTGTATTTGAAATTTTAAGAATAAATAAAAACGAGGTTTGAAAGTCCAAAACATAACGGAAAGGTTTATATATATTTTAAACTGCCTCTTTTATAAATATATATTACAATGAAAAAGTGAAGCTATTAAAATTGTAGGAAAAAAACTCGGAATACTTCTAATAATATGCTTCTGTAAGATTGATAAATGGTAAAAATGAAATCTTTGCATATTTAACAGGTGCCGTTGATTGTCTTTTTTTTTAATATTTTCGGCTTCAGAAATTGCGAAGCAAAACGAATTGAATATGATCCCTATTGAGTACAGATAAAATAGAGGAAATCAATACTGCATCCCACATATATATATACTGACTAACGTTGTGTCAGTTACAGTTTTGTTATTATCTAATCTCACCCCGATATATAGATAGTACGTTTTCTGGAATAGAGATTGAAAATCCCGTTAAATAAATCTACTCATCGATTGACCCAAATGGCAGGAGTGACGGAAAGATTTCGCTTTTGCTTGGATATTTTACGAAGGCATTTCTATCGCCCAATCCACAAGCAAAGAATAAAGCCTCCTACGCTATGGCCATCCACGACTTATAGAGGCCGTCCCTCCAACCTGTGCCTTTCTCTATTATTCAGCCTTCAATCTACTTAGTTCATGTACTTATCAGTGAGCGTTCCAACTTCGCTCTTATTGCTTCTTTCCTCTCGGCTTCTTGACCTGTTCTTTTTTGCTTTCCGACTGATGTTCGCTTTATTTTTTTACTTCTTTCTCATTCTCTGGTGTGCTGATCAACGGATTTAGCTCACTCTTTTGCTTCAAAATAAGAATTTATTACACTGATAAATGAGACATGAAATTTAATGCACTTATTGCTTGAAATTTTTTTCTATTAAATTAATTAAATTTCATATATTTATATTTAAAAATACGTATTTGCATTGAATTTCGAGCATGTAAATAAAAATTAATGCACATTCACATTAATTTTACAGCTAATAAGGATATTTTTTCTGCAATTTGCATTGAATTTAATTCAAAATTGCCTAAATTTTCTATTTTAATCCATTGAATAAGATAATGCACCTGCTTGAAATTTTGCTTCCATTATATGCTTGAAATTTTAGAGGTTTTTGTTTACAGTGTATGTTTGGTGAAGAAATTTTACACTAAAAAATTTTAATCCATATTAAATAATTAAAATATACTTTGTATTCGTATGAATCATTTTCTGATGATCGATAATTCTGACTAAGAAATTCAAATTTCAGCCTACAAAATTGCTGGCGTGTGCAAATAGCAATCGTTATATCGGAAGTCGTTGGAAAGGATACAAGCGCGAAAATTTTATCGGTCTCATTGATCGAATGAGATTAGCACAGAATAGTTTACTCGCACCGAATAAAAAATCAAACTAAACTAAAATTGTTTTTATTACTATATCATTTAATTATTTGGCATTTTTATTATCATATAAGTATACAAATATTACAATTTACGATTAAACTCTATGTTTTTAAACTAATTAACTAATAATTAATTAACTAATGAACTTGAAATAGAACGACGTGCACTACACCTTGCGTTATAAATAGTAATCCCTAAATTTGCTTTACCTTTTAACAAATAAAATTTTTCGATCACAATACCCAAGTGAAAATAATTTATCTAATTTTTATAATAATTTTATATAAATTTTGTAAAGATCCTGTGGATCCAATGAAAACAGCCTGGCCGAGAAAAGTTACCAGAGCATACCCGAGTCCTTCCCAGCTTTTTGTTAAAAAAAAATATATACAGCGAACAAGTTCACCGATCCGGTCGCGCATTCACGCATCGCTTATAATATCTTACGGAATTCTTCTCATTTTTTGCTCCCTCCAGGAATTCTGAGGAGCGATCCGAGCGCAAGAATATCGCAACCTTCGAGATTTCCATAACAGTGCTCGGCTACGTTCCCGGTGCTCTTTCGCCGAGAGCCTAATATTATATCCGATGTACGTGCCCATAAGGCAAAACCACTGGCCGCTACCGGCAAGGGATTACGGCTCCGGAACGGAGGAGCAGAGGGAGCGAGAAAGAGAGACAGAGAGGGCGGCACAGCTTTATGCAAATCGCGCGGTGCCCTACCTTCCCTCTTACCCGCCTCGGCTCCTCGTCTGAATTCGGAGGGAATCTCAATTTCCTTTGGCCCGGACGGTGTTGGATCTTTCTTATACGCCTCTCTCTTTATCTTTCCTTTGTCTTCGATTTCTCGCTCAGACTCGGCGGAGGCGACGAGTTATATAGCTGCAGCCGCTGCCGGTGCTTCTTTGATGCAGCCGGAGGAGAGAGGAGTGCAAGGGTGCGCGGGTTCGCGTTGGCTTTTCGGTAAGGCAAAGCTTTTCTTGGGTTCGTTTGGTTCATTTTGCGCGCAAACGGATTACCGCGACTATGTGGGGCGAAACTTTTGCTCGACAGGACTGGAGTTCCGCGGCAGGATTCCTGAACTCTAAATACATATAGAAACTGCTCTGCAAGATAATTATAAGGAAATTAGATTTTTTTCAGGAATGGAGTGTGCGTTCTAGTTATTTTTAACAGTTGAAGACAAAGTACTTGTCTAAAGTTTGCGCGAGCAGCCTTTTGAAATAGAGAGGCAGCGCGGGGGCTTAGTTCGGAATCTGTGACGATCGTGCCGACGCAGCGGTTAGGATTTCACCTACATATGATCGGAAGCTTCTTCGGTGCTCGAGCAGGAGAGGCGCGCGCTATATAGCATGTAAAGTGCTGTTATCGATGTAGCGATTACAAGACCGTTAGCAAAGGTTTTATAGGCTACCTGTTTCGAGCGGGAAAGCGAGGCAACCTATCTCTCCTCTTCCATTTTCAATTGAAAAAGATGCGACACCGACGCGCTCGAGTGACAGCTTTGACTTGCGTTATGCGTTCGCGGAAGTTGTCCGTCTTGTAAGGCATAAGAGGCGCCGGAAAATATTCGCGAAAAATATTTGCCGCGAAGGTCCCCGGCTACCTTTTGATGTCGGGGAGCGAACGAGAGAGCAGGAAAATATAGAGTCAGATTCTTGTTAGTAGGCACTACTCCGAGGCATTTCGAGAGATAGAAGCGGACGCGCACCCGAGGGCACGAATGAAATTCCCCTTATGGCCACGAGAACAGCCGGAAAGGAGTTACGGCTGTCCGTTAGGGGAATAAACTTTACGGGGTCATTGAAGATGAGGAGAGCGGGAAATATATATTGGATATGGGAATCCCGGTTATACGGCGGCGAATCAACGCTCGCGATATTGTCATTTTTAGCCGTGAAAGAATGAATATCAAATGATACCAAAATTTATTCTGTCTTTATGTCGCGGCGCATTTGTTTATTTTGTAACGTAAATGCGCGGCAAAACTTGGACAATAGCTTGCAGTATGGTGCAAAATTGAAAATGCTCTTTAATATATCGTTTATATCGTAACAATATTATTCATGGAATTCAATGATACTAAAATTAAACATAAATCCCTCGAATCCGCATATAAATGCATGATGCTTGTTTAAGCATTGCATGAAAATGAATATTTTCAATACCAAAAATCCGAAAATGTCTTTCTAAAATGATTGTTGATCCAAGTAATAAAACAAATAAAAGTCACGTAAAAATTTGGTTCTCGTTGAAATTAGATTTTCCTTTCGCTGTTTTCTAATTTCCGAAAACTATGACACTAGAATAAAGAAATAATCTTGCTCGTATCGTTTTATTTGTCTCTCTTTCACCTTTATCCTTTCCTCGAAAGCTTTTAGCGCGGGCGCGAAGAAAGCTCTAAGGATGAGAGAAACAGGAAAAGGAAAAATAGCGCATGGTGCATTTGCTGAAAGCCGAGTCCCATTGACGACTCGAAGGCTTAGATGCCATAATGGAGGTATTAAGACATAAGCTGTTTATGTATATGCGCACAGACTCGGAAACATAGCTTGTTGGTTTGGCCGGTACCGTGAAGTACTGATTAGAAGCCCAGGATGCCAGCTTGAATGTTGGTTATCCGGCTTCGCGCCTTGTTGATAAATTGCGATAAGGCACAATTTTGAGGCGGTAAGCTTAATTAAACTCTTATGCAAGCGGGAACTGAACCGGGAGAAATGTTTACTCTGCCTCGCACAATGCTGGCTATATATACGTCGAAAACTCTTCTCGGAAGAGAGTTGGAAAACGAGGTTTTGGGATTATAAGTATATAGTACGAATAGTTTTCCTCAGACTTTCAGGATTTAACTTTTAGAATTTGTTTTCCCGTTGAAAACTTGGCTTTTCATTAGTTTTATCATGTTAACATCAATTTTTCTCTCACGCTAAGATCATGAAAAAATATTTTTTACTGTTTTACAGGTGGTTGTAACCATTTTGGCGCTATCGACAACTGCTACTCCTCCCCCTGGCTACATTAAACAACCTAACAATGACGAGGTAAAATATTCTAAATTTGATTGTTACATACTTAAGACTGTATACGGGATAACAAGTTGAAAAAAGGCATCGAATAAAAAATGCACGCACGACAAAGATTCTACGTGAATGTCAGACCCTCGTTCGGGCAAAAAAAGGGTAGAGAGAGAAAGCGACAAATAGCAGGGTCAAATGAGAGCAAGAGAGAAGAAACCGCAGGGACAACAGACACGCGCGCGCGGTTCTCCACTCTTAATTAAATTTCTCGTTTCAATTAACCACGGAATCCTTATTTCCATTAACCGTAGATTCGCCGACCCCCGCTTCCATCGCGATCGCGTATACAGATTCGGAACGTGACAGCGGTAATAAATGCTAAAATGTCGTTATCGGATTTTTTCGTGGTATCTCTCCTTTTTGCCAGCAACTACTGCGCTTTGCACGTAAATTAAATCAATTTTACTGCTTCTGATGGTAATGTAATTCGGAGAACCAATCGAGCGCGAATATTGAAAAAAAATGTATGGATAGTATCAACCTTTTAATTCTGAGACGAGCCAAGTTCGTTTGCGGCGCAGGCACAAAATTCTAGAGAGAAACGAGACTACGGCACGAGAGTCGAACCCCTCCGTGTTCGAGCTTTTTTAATTATGTGCTGCCGCATTACTTAAACAGTAAACCTCCCGGCACATAGCGTTCGCAGAGCGGAAATTGTCTAGAAGTAAAGCGCAGAAAAGAAAATTCTTGCATCCTAAGCAATGCGTGCTCTAAAATTTGAATAGATTTTAACTTTGTGACTAGAAAGTTACGCAGGTCCCTCAAACTTCATAAACATACATTGTACCTTTTGAAGCCGATCGTTAAAGAGTATAACTGTCTAAAAATTTTCAGAATAAAAATTTATAAAAAGTAGTAGAACAAAATTAATGATAAAATGACAATTACACTTTGCAGATTGTCAAAATTTAATACTCGATAAATGCAGTATCGCTTCGCCTTGTGGCATATATGTTTCATTTTGTTGTTATATTCTCAGCGACGATTTTTAGAAGAACTCGCAAATAACGTATATAAAAGAAATCGGCGACGTTAAGGAAAAATAAAATTACTTTGGGAGGAACAAAATTTTTACTTGATTTTACGAACTAAAGTGGGTTGGATGCTCTTCGTGATTTCCATATTTATAAGTTACCATGGATTCTCTCTCCTGCTACTTAACGCGGTAACATCAAGAAGCTCTGAAAGTGCGAACCGAACAGGAATTCCAATTGCCTGGCAAAAAGCCTTTTTGCAGAACTTGACGGTGGTCGAATTTCTGATAATAATTCGTAGAACCATTGGGCTACTTCTCCTCGTCTTTTCCGCGAATCTGCACCAATCTATAGAATTCTTCCTCCAGGAAAACGACAAGTTTGCAAGAGTATGGCGTTCATTTCAGTTTCCCCGAAAACTCGTTTAAATGCCACTTCTTTTTTTTTTTAGTTTTAATTAATGGAAAAAGAGAAAAGCTTTATTTGGAAATATCTTTATGAACAAAACGGTCGGTAAAAAGTTGCAAATCTCGGTTATAAGAGCGTTGCAGCTAAGCTTCCAGGAATAAATTTCAAATTCTCGCATGTGGCGAGCAGTAGTTTTTTATTACGGTAGATTATCATATTACTTCAATTTTCGCTTACGGCTACCTTGTGCGTACTGCCAGAGGGTAAATGCCTCAAAGACGTAATTTTGAAAGCTAAATTGGACCTCTCCACTAGTGAGATCTCGGTTAACGGCCGGAGCACAGATGTCGCGTAAAGATCGGCTCG
The DNA here is from genome assembly GCA_035582975.1 of Ormyrus labotus. Taxonomy (NCBI): domain Eukaryota; kingdom Metazoa; phylum Arthropoda; class Insecta; order Hymenoptera; family Ormyridae; genus Ormyrus; species Ormyrus labotus. Next base: position 11,282 of record JAWWEO010017814.1, read on the forward strand.
TCAGAATATCTAGTCCCTCATTAACGCTTCATAAGTTCGATTGTATAAGTTGGTCAAATAATGACCGAGTAAGGGAGAAGGTAAAGCGTTCAGGCACATGGGATTGTTCGAAAACATGATTATCCTTTGAGTGTGCAGTAAATGTAAGCAGGACCATACGTAAGCATCGTTTGCACTAATCAATAATTATGCGAGTTCACGTGACGCGGGTACATATATTCTAAAGTAAATGTTCGCAGACAGGACCGTGTTAGACGAGATAAAGAGATCTGTATAAAATGTATATATGTATATATGTATAGTACCTGTATGAGTCATGCTTGCGGAGTGCGATGTCATGCTCTACGTTCGCGTGAAGATCACTACACGGTGGTATTCTTGTAAATTACCATCTAATTGAGCCATCTGTTTGGGGAAATGGATTTTACGTGTAATGAACGATTAGTTTATCATTGATGCCTACGCGTAAGACGAAAGAGAAATTATTTTTTTTCTTTAAGTTTTAATTGAAAGTAGTATTTATTCGCGGCATTAAAAGATAATCAATCACAGTCGTCGGCTAGATGCATTCATTAAAGCTGCATACAATTTATAAAGACAAAGTTAGTAAAACATAATTAAATATATAATGGTGTTTCTTTAAACTGCTGACACTGAGTGTGCAATATGAAACTTCCAATTTCTGCTGCGGAAAAATTATTTATTTACTTGTTTATTCAATTAATTGTTTGATTATTTCCTTATCGACAAAAAATAAAAAGTTTTTCAACAACAGAGACTGGAAGTTTTATTTTTCACATTCATAATTCAACAAAGTTTATCGGTCTGCTTTGATTTCTTTATTTGTAAGGCTAATTAAATTTCTGTAAAACAACTTTTTTCGAGTACAAGTGAAACTTTTTCCGAGTACAAATTTAATCAAATATTTCATTACTTCAATAGTGTTGAGAGATTAATTAGAGATAATTCGATAATATATTTTACTAGCGTCATTTTATTTCTTATGTAATCAATTCAATTCTTTTATCGATTCCAATTAATTCAGTTTCTTAAAATCCATAGATAATTCTATTTTTACCAATATTATAAAAATTGTAAACTGAATGTAGCTTTTATATTAAGAATTATAAATAATATATTTTTTAATAAAGTTTATGAGACAAGTTTTGTTCTCGTAAGCAAGTAAATAAAATTAAAAACTTTGCAGCTCAACTTCAATGATTACCTCCCTGTCCCCGTCAATGTTATAACTTGTTTTTAGCATTAATCAAGATTTAAAAAGTTCTAAACAAACGCTATTAGCCAAAATCGAGGCCAAAACTCAGGAAAAAACTTGCAAACGCTTTCGTACTTTTCAGCCACACAATTTGTCAAAACGACGAAGTTTCGCCCGTGGCTTCTTATTGCAATCTCTCTCCGGTGCAGGGTGTAAAGTCAAAAAATAAGTACATAGTCAGAAAACTGCGGTCTTTGGTAGATTGCCGGACCGCGAAACTTGGGCACACGTCGTTTGCAACTCACCCATTTGCTGCATAACCTCCTTTACGACACGTCTTTCATTTTTCTCCTTGCCGTGTTTTCACGCCGTCCTATTTTCATTCTCGCGGCTCTCTTTTCTCTCGGTTTTCTCCTCGCGCGCAGCAACTACTTCCAAGGAGCGAAGGGATTCGCCTTGACAGGGAAATCGAGGAAGTATAAAGTTGGAGCGCAACACCGCCTACTGCATTTTCTGGCGCGCGAGGATTTCTCATCGCACATTTTTGCATTCGCAATGACCGAGGGACGAGCGAGAAATGCAATCGGTTCGCATGAAAGTGTTAATTGCGAGCGGTGCTAGAAATGAAATATGGGTTTTGATGTTTCTCGCGAAATGGGACATAAATCAGCCGCGAGAAAATGCTCACATTGTGTATTTTATGGTTTTAAAACATGTTCGTAAGATATTTACTAGAATTTCGCATTGAACCACTTTCACTCGATTCTAAAATTATTTACACGGATTTGACTAATGAAGTGAAATTCCTTCGCTCGACTCGTTTAACAATTGGATCGCGAGAACTGATTTTTACTATTTTATGCAACTTAGCTAAAGTGGATGCCAATCAGCCTTCACCGTCAATGTCAACAACAAATCATCCGCCCGATAATAGCACTCGATGAACTTCATCCGGATTTACGGAGATTACCCTTATCGGGGATACTCACCAAAACTCCTGCCCATCACGTTTATATATATATATATATATATATATTTATATGTATAGAGTATGACCATACCGCGCAAATACCATGAAACGACGGCAAATCGGTAAATGGGCCGTGCAGTTCATCCCACCTCCCTCTTTCTCTCTCTCACTTTCTACTCCTTTCGCTCTGTCTCTCTCTCTCTCTCTCGTCTGCCTGCTTTATATACTCCATTGAATGTTATCTATTAGAAGTTCAGAGAACTTTTATTATCGAGACATTTATTATGGAGACGACGGTGGGGGTCAAGAATAGAGCTTCTACCCGGAGCAAGTGAGAGAGGGAGACACACCAAGGAGGTGGCCGGATGAGGCAAATGGACGGAGAGACGAGAGGAGGGAAAGGACAAAGAGACCACGGACTTGGCTACCGCATTATGAAGCATCGCAGCGCCTCCTAGATTTATAGCGACACCGACTGAGGATTAATAGCGCACTTATAAGATGTTATTAACGGTCGCTTACTGCCTGCTGCTGCTCCTGTTGGCCTTCTCCGCCCGCTTCCTCATTCTTTCGCGCTTTTCATCCTTCTCGCGCATAACCGTCTTAATAGCCTCCACTGCTCGCGGAAAGTTTCGATGATAAGTGATAAGTCGCACTGGACCCCTCGACCGCAGCGCGCCAGAAAAATGCGCTTCGTTTTTGCAACGAAAGAGCATTTAACGGAGTGGTCTGCTGGAATGGCAGTTTAAACTTTTCTCTTAAACTTCTTTCGTCTCCATTTCAGGACGATGTAAAACGATTGATTTGATATAATACAAGTTTGATATTAAAAAAATCATAAAACTCCATTCGAGAACTATATTCACTGCGTCTAATAAGTGAAATATTTTTGTAACGATGTTTATTTATATAATACAAAACTTTTGAATTTTAATTGCCAACAATTAAATTCGCAAGTTTCTCTGATTATATAAATACACATAAATATATCTCAACATCTCGGACAAGCAAAAAATCAATCGACGAAGGAGAAAGCGCTTAAAAAAATGCTATGAATTTGAGTGGACGTAAGTCACTTAAGAAATATCACGTAAACGATTTAAGCATCATTAAGTACTTTCCAATTCTAACTCAGACTCGCAGAGAAAACAATTCAAAGTACAAACCCACCTATTTCAATAATTTGTTATTACCGGCGGTATTGTTACAAGAATCTCCTTGGCTGCATTTGCTAAATCTTGTCCCGCGATGATCATGTCAGTGCTGTCACTTGACTTTCCACTTAATCGAGAGAGAAAAGAGAGCGACGTGCCCTAGAAATTACTGCTCGGACGCTGCTTGGGTTATTGTACACTCATATTCGTTTATATTCGCGCAGCAATGATTGCACCGAGATACACTTTCTCAAGTCCGCGCCCAACCCATACATCTTAATATAGCAATATAATGAAAGTGTTCTTTATTCTTTTTGTTTGGCCAGACTTTATGAATGCAATCTCTCTTTTTTTTCACCATCTCAATAATTTGACACGGGTTTTACGGGTTTGAAAACGCCTTTTAAATTAATAAATATTTAAAAAGTTATAGAAGAATAGAATAAGAAATTTTAATTTCATGCTAATGAAATTTATTGGATATTTGAGATAAAAAATAGAAAAAGAGAGAAGAAATCCAATCTTTTTCATCTCTTATTATTATAAGCCTTTTACGCATTATTCTAATGAAGTATTAATTATTTGTATTTTACAGAACCCACCTAAGTATCAATATAAGTACAAAATCGAGGACCAGGCAGGCGATGGACAAGGGAAGACAGAGAAGCGCGATGGAGAACAGGCCAGTGGTCAGTACTACGTGAATTCCAGGCGATCTTCGACTGACGTCAAGTATACTGTTGATGAATGGGGCTATCACCCTCTCGTCAAGTACGGTTCATCGGATGAACACAGCAGTGCCTCTGCGAGCTTCGCCATTGGCGAGCAAGCTGTCAAAAATTTGCAACAAGAAGATGTAAGAGTTCGCTGTTATTCTTTTTAAAAAAGCAGTTTTAAAAAAACAATTAAAAGTTTTTAATATTTAAGTTTTTATTATTTTTTTTTTACTTAATTTAATATCGAGATATCTATAAATTATAGATTAATTTGATTGTTTTCAGGATCCAGCAGCTTCTCCTGCTTCTCTAAATGTGGGGGACAGAAGAAAACTTATACAAATAATTCAACCATATCACAGACTTCAGTCATCGACAGGGGAAAACATTATTTTAAATTTAAACAGTAGCGAATCTTCTGAAATTAACCAGTCTTCAACTAGCTTTCCCACAACTGATTTTTCAATTGCTATCCAATCAAATGCTGCTTCTGCAGATTTGTTAAATTCGAATCACGTCTCTAATTCACCGTTACAACAAATTGTTCAAGTTGCATCTTCCTCTGATAAAAATATATTCCTCGAATCCGGGCATCAATCAAGAGATCAATATCCCGCGAATTTTCAATTAGCTCTAAATAATGATTTGACTTCTACCGTACCAGAGACAGATCAACTTATAGTCGAGAACGTTGGAAACTTTGGGCAGCGATTACAAGCACAGAGCCAGGAAACGTCGGCTTATGCAACTTCAGTAGCAACTACAGCTAGTCCGATTTCAACTTCGACTGAAATTTCTACTTTGTCCAGCAGTACTCGAAGCGGACGATATTTCTACGGAAGAGGGCGCCAAAAGAACAATAAACCTTACCTGCCTGACACAATACCCGGATTGGGCGCCTATTCTTCGACAGCCTTTCCACCCGTAGACAACAGCGTTACCACTAATTTAATTGAATCAGACGTTGTTAGTGCACAAGCCGAAGAGAATAAAGAGATTTCAAAAAGTTCAATTTTTAAATCATATTCTTCTCCCAATAGTCTCTTGGTAACAACGCCAAATCCTCTTTTGATAAATTATGCCTCAGAAGGCGTACTTTCTAGTAAGCAATTAGAAAGATACGAAAAACAAGAATATGGTTTTTCAAAACCTATCGTTGTAGCAGATGTACCTAAAGATATTCCTTTTCAGTACAGTACTACTTTCCATTGCGAAGACGACATTTCATCAAACACACCTAATCCGCTTAATGCATTTAAAGACGATACTCTTTCATCGCATATATTAAATCCAATTCAGGCTGGAGTATCTCTTGTTAACGCTGGCGAGACTCATCTTATAGGAAACAGTAGAAACATCGATGATCCTCCACCTGCTCCTGTAACCGAACAAATTGAAGAGACTGTTCAAGCTGATCAAGCTATATCCCAAATTAATACGAATAATATATCGGTGCCAGGAAGTAATTATGTAGGTGTAAGTCCAGCTTTCGGAGATCAACAGGATATTGCAAAATCACAGCAAGAAACTCAACAATTTCAAAATTCTCAAAAAGATCAAACCGTCGAAATTCAAAAATCTATCGAGATATATCAGAGCTCGCCTGGACAGGCTCCTCAATATTTGGAACAACCAGTTACAACACAACTTGATCAACCAAATCAAACTTACTTAGATCAACAGCAATTGCAAAATTACAAAGATCAAATTGACCAAATTCAGTCTTACGAAAATCAACAACAGCAAACACAAACCCTTCAGATTCAAAATTATGAAGATCAACGGCAACCTGCACACATTTATGTAAACGTGTCGCCACAGAAATACCTTTCAAATAATGTTCAATCAAATTTAAATCAATTAAGCAACACTAATGTACAAAGTGATACTTATTCAAAGACCTACGAAACCAATGGGAATTATTCGAAAAATTCTGTCGATGAACAGCCAGTATACGTTGTAGCCCCAGCTACTTATATTCTTGACGGTAACTCCGTTTTAAAGAATAATCTGCAGCAAGAAAAGATTCAACAAAATTTTGCAGATACCGCAGTGAACGATTTGAAAGTAACTTCATATACAGAGCAAGTTGATAATCAAAATGCTCAACAATCTTACAGTTCTTATGATTCCAGTACTGCCTATGTAAGTGATACTACTCAAGAGCATCAGCATGGTATCATTTTACCTCAAGCTTATCAAGTTGAGAAAATTATTGAGAAGAAAGTGCCGTATCCTGTAGAAAAAATTATTGAAAAGAAGGTGCCAGTGCCCCAACCTTACCCCGTTCCCATTCAGATACCAGTTCCAGAACCATATCCAATTCACATAGAAAAAGTAGTTGAAAGGAAAATACCTATAACAGTACACATACCTATTCCGCATCCTTATCCAGTCGAAAAACCGATTCACATTCCAGTACCAGTTGAAAAAATTGTAGAAAAACCAGTGCACATACCTATAACTGTAGAAAAGATAATTGAAAAGAAGGTTCCTGTTCCTCAGCCTTATCCAGTAGAGGTAACTAAGTATATTGAGAAACCAATTTCATGGGAATACACACCTTACGGTATCCAGTACGGAATTAGCTATCAACAAATTATGAAGCCTCAAAAAAACGGACTTTTTTCCTCTCCTGCTAACAATTTAGCATCTCTTTACGCTTTACCATCTTCGAATAATCTTCTACAAACTACTAAAAACAATAAAAATGCAAATGACATTAATGTAAATAACGTCAATCATAGTCAATCTTTCCAGGGCTACGTTTATGATAAACCAGCCATTCCTTTTATCGAAGGAAAAGAAAATGTTGAACACAACCAGTTACGCAGTCCTGCAAAATTAGCATATAATTCTTATTCAGTACCAAATTATCCCGTTCCGAATGGACTTCTTCATAGAAGGCACACTGCTGTACATCGTTCTAGCAAGCCAGAACGTGACGATTACCTCGGACCAGCGCCGCCACTACCACATGTTCAAAGGCCATATGGATTTCAGTCAAAAACGTACGCGATTTATCCTGCTACAGCAGACAGAGGACCGGGATCAAGAAAGGGACGAAACCAGGAGCCCGTGAGGTATCAAAAAGGAAACTTTAGACAATCGAAGATAGAGTACGGATTTAAACCTCCAATGGTGCCGTCTGTGCAATACGACGAGGAAACAGCGTCGAAGGTTGAAAGTTGAGGTATTTGAGTGGAAAGGTTTAACGCACAAATAAATTCTCTACGGCCTAATAAATATTATCTAATGCTTAAAAGATTGTAAAAAAAAACTGATAATTTAATTATTTAAGTAGATAGTTTTGTACTGACGCCTTCTGAGAAGGAGTAAGAACTGTACTTTTGTAAATTAATTATTTTTTAAACTCTAATTTTAAGACTTTAAGATTCAATAGGCTTAGTTATTTAATTGTTTTATAATGTTTCTACTGTACTTCATAAGTCACTTCTTATTAAGAATATATAAGTATACAATATTAAAATTATATTTATAAGAATTGTTGTATGAAATTTTGTGAATATTTCTATTGTTTATAAAAAAAATAAATCTAAATATAATTTAAATTATAAGAAATTATGTGTTTAATGTTGTTTTTAGAAACTGTATTTATAAGGAAAACTTCAACAAATTGAATTCGTTTTTAAAAGGTATGGAAAACACAATTAGAATACAGTAAAACTCGTTTCTCTACTCAAACAAAAAGCATTCTTTTGTATATTCTAATGGCATCTTTCTCGCGTTGATAGATAGCGCTTTTACTAAATTAATGAGAATTTTCACTGATTCATTATTACAACGAAATACAATTTGTTCAATCTATATCGAGAAACTTTACGCTTTTCGAAAGTTAAAAAATTAGACCGGTTAATAAGTAGTAGAAACACGCGTTTTCCTGAAAATCAACCTGTTGAAAGTGCAAGAAGTCGTTTAATGATGAAAGTCTGGCTCTCATTTATGAAAGAGCATACGTCAGATAAGGAAACCTGTAAGCGAACCTTGTTTCAACCTTATTTACGGGAATGCTTTAAAGCTCGCAAATCAGAAATTATCTGCAAGAGCAATTGCAATACGGGGATTAAATATGATGCCGAAGAAATCATACAATGCAATAAAAGATTTGTGACAGCAACTTATAGAACAAAATAGTAATTTTCAATAAGTAAGATTTTAATTTTTTTATATATTTTTTCTCTTTAAATTGTTCCGCCAGTTTCGAAAGCAAATATTTTAATACAATACACTTTACAAAAATATATTAAAGCAAAAACTTATGGTTAAGAAGAAAATTTAGGAGCCATTCGAGCTGCCAGACCCATAACACTTCTACACAAGGAAAGTTTAAGGACGTACACAGTTCATACGTTTTGATATGTATAGTCGGCAAGGAGGGGAGGGGGAGAAAAAGAGTAAAACCGGAAGGAGTGAGCAGAGGGTTGGCAATACCGGCGTTATTTCTTTCCGTTAGCGTCTCCCTTGCGCTTGCCGGTTTATAAGTAGGCGAGCGTACAAGGAGGCTCACTTGTGTGCGGCTCGGCGCGAGCGCGTGTAAGTATGACATATGGCGGAAACGGATCTCATCTCATGAAACGTGTAGCGCACCGCGATATATATACCGAGCAGCGTCTGATGTCGCCCGGCTGGCCGAGCGAATCCAGACCTGGTTAATACAGCCGTCAGTAACCTTTATGTCCGTACTTATGACCTTATTCGCTGCAGCTGGCAATCCGATTGGTTCTCGCTCGCTTACCCGCTCTTTCTTTTTCCCTCTTTACGGACTCTCTCTCCTTTTTCCTGTCTTTCTTTTCTTTCAGAGTCGAAAAATCGAGATGCAATACTCTACTCTCGATGGACGGCGCTTCATTTTTACTTATTCAAAAGCAAATAAAAGGCGAAATTTCTCCTCCGACTTTTTCTGTACTTTTCTTAGATTAAAACTTTTCGTATCTTGAAATGTAGCACATTTATCGACAATCTATTCTTAAATGCAAAGCAACCCAAAAACCTTTCTCCCTATTACTAATTAGCATTACAAACACAAGTCCGATATATTCAATTGAAAGTCTCACGTATAAATATCTAGATTTCTGGTAAATATTCTTATTTTCTTAAGAATACCAAAAAGTTTAGAATTACTTTGCGCAAAAGACTATTAGTTTAGTTCAGTAAGCCCGTGTCTACAGTTATGGGATAAGTTGTAATCTAAATACATGAGGAACTATATAATACCCTTAACTTGTTTTTTCTGCTTCCTTAAATTTAACCAAGTAAGTTTTGTAAAGTTTCAACTAAATTAGTCCATAACGTTTCTTTGGTAATTTCCCCTTTCTTTCCTCGTTCCCTTCTGCGTCGACCCTCGCCTTATTCTGCAGAATCTTCTCTAACGATAACAGCTAGAAATCGTATCAACTCGAATGTGTGTGCGCATTTGCATCTACGTACTTGTGGAAGCTTATTTATAAAGCACCTACCGCAGCAAAACTCTCAGTTTCTTCAAGGTCCACCCGATCCTTTTTCAAAGGAAATGTGATGGGTGCGTTACTTCGTCTTCTGCTTGGATAAGGACAGAGCTTACTTAGTTTAAGTCTTATCCTAGGCTAAGTCTATTGTTGTTTACTAAGTTGGTCAAAAAGAGAAAAGGAAGCGTAAAGAATAAGAGGCTTGTAGATAAACTATTTAAGTGGCTGTTTATTTTTATTTCAATACGTAAATACGGATAAAGTATGCTTTTGTAGGAATATTTTTTTGAATAATTATTTCTACATGAGTTTTTGGAATATTAAAATAATAATTTTAAACTGCTTTGAATTAAACAATCACCAACAAGGATTAGATTACGTCAAAGAGAATTAAAGGGATGACATAATGTTTGTCGTGTAGTACATAGCTCGAAACACGAATGGTTTGTGCCCTTAAAATAATTATATCCTGCCAATGTCGCATTCCCCAAAAAAGTTCTAACAAATAAGGGGCAGCAAGAGAAATGCTGATCTTTTTAGTTGTTTTTAAAAATTCATGAGGAAATTATTCACTTGAATAATGCATAAACACTGTCTTTTTTATCGGCCTCCTCCTCTTCTCCTGCGTGCTACGTTCTAGTTAGTTTTTTTCTTCTTTTTACAACTCGTAGTCATTCCAGTCTTTCCCGATCTGGTTTTTTTTTTGTATTCGTTAATATTCTTATCCGCTAAATGTATATTGATTTAATATCAATAACCATAATTCTCAAACATGCATATTTGTCCAAGTCAAATGAATTTATTAGCTTGTTATTTAAAAAATGAAAGAAATAGTTATTAAGTATACTTTAAGCACATTGAAGGAAACTAGAAACGTACAGTTCAACGAAGGTAGAAACTCTAATGCCCGATGATACAATTATGCACATTATTGATTGTAATGGCGGGGGAGTGCACAGCTGAGCAGTCAGAATGCATTTAAATGAGAGCAGAAGCGCACGTGAATAGTAATAGTAGTAGTAGGGATGCACGGTTAGCAAATCTTGTTACACGACGCTATTTATGCGCCTTGGCTTTATGCTAGTCGAGAATTTGCACAATTCTTCTTAGGAATTCGTCATTATATAGCATCACAAAATGATTTGAAATGAATAATTAATCAGCAGATAGTATTTACATTTAATTCTAGCCCATCAACTGCTGATTACTTGATGGTTCCTATTTATAATTATGCGAGTTGAAAAATAAGTGATTAATTAATGGTATGAGCAACGTGAATTGGAATGCCCGCGTTATTATTTGGTATCAATTATTACTGAGTCTTTACTGGAATAAAATAATTGTTAGTTTTGTCACTCATTTTACGATTAATATGTGCGCAATGCAAACAGATGATCTCGCGCTAATGATAATAGATCGAATGTTTTAAAATAATATTTTATTAAATTATTTGCACAGTAAAAATATTTTATTTGATGTAGTTTTGTAAAAAGTTGCAAACTTACTTGTTTGTGCTTCTACACGTTTCAAACCTTCTGAAGGAATACTCTAATAGAAGCTTAATTAACAAAATATACATTCTGCAGCTAATTTAGGACTAAAATAAGCTCCTTTTATTATTTAATTTACTTGCTATATTTTCTCTTTCCGTGGTTGTGCAGATGATCCTTTTATGTATAAACCAGTTTTAATTAGTTTTATTTATTTATCCAATACTTTACATAAAGTTCTGTAACCGCATGTAAATGAGAATTATTTGAACATCTTGCAATTTATAAAATATTACGCCCCTAGGGAGAGAAAGAATTCGCAAGCTCACAGCACGTGTAAATTGATACCCGAGCCGAAGGCGAGGGTTTCAAACACGAGCTATGGGTTTCCCATTTTATTTTATCGAGGAGTGTATACTATTTTTTTTTCTTTATACCTCGGTCGAAAGTACGCACTTCCCGCACCGATTTCAATGCAGAAAGTCATTGATTTGTGCATT
>JAWWEO010017825.1:0-22780 GCA_035582975.1 Ormyrus labotus
GGGCGCCAGGCGCAGGCGCACCTCCCTACTCCCTTGAACTAGGATTTTCTAAGATTTAACGGTAGCGTCACTAGCTGTGTACAGTCAAGGAGTGCGAGCATAAAAAAAAGGCACAACGGCCAACGCTCTAGCTCTACCAGACTAGGGACCCCCGATTCCTTAAAAAAGAATCGATTTTTAAGAATCGGTGAAGAAAGATCATCGATACTAAAAAATCGATTTTTGACAAAAATAATCGAAGCATCGATTACGGCACCGATTGTAGTAATTTGAATTAAATATGAAATAAAATTAATTTCGCGCTATCTTTAGTCAAACTGATCGACTAATTTGAAAACAGTTTTATTTTATTTTAATTTGGTTGAAAAATTAATACTCAACCGACGACGGCGCCCCACACAGAGACTAGTGCTGAAAATACCTCCCCCTAGTCTGAAATAACTTTTCTCCCCGTGTTACACACGCTGTTTTTGTCAACGAGGATATGAAAAGCCCTCATTTGGTGTTAGAAAGTTGGATAGATGATCGTGCATTTCAAATCGTACACAGAAATCGACAAAATAGTTTAAAACACAAAAAAAATTAAAAAAAAAAATTTTTTTTTCAAAAATTTAAAAAATTAAAAAAATATGACGTTTTTTTCCGCTCGGACAAATAATTTTGACAAACATTTGGAATGCTCGATTTTCTACGCTACTTTCTAGCGTGAAATGAGGGCCATTTCATGCCCGAGATGGGAAAAAGCAATTTCAGACTCGGGTGAGGTATTTTCGGTACTCGTTCGACTCCTGTTGAATACCTCGTCCTCGCTAGAAATAGCTCATTTTCTCCCCTTGTTGCACAATGTCTATTCAAACGTTAGTATAATTTATTGGCCCTGAAAAGGGCCGATGTATCCTGAGATAAAAGAAAAAAAAAAAAAAAAATTATGTACTCGTTTCTGTGGCAGAACGACAGCTTGAATGTTTAGAATAATTGGGGAATGATTCTCGTCTTTTATTCTCAGGGCTCGAGAACATCAGCTTCCAAACATTCCATGACGGCAGATGCATATTAGATTCCTCCCGCTTCTTTTTTGGGGTGAATATGTCCGACGGACAACTGAAGGAACGGACTCTGTTGGGACGTTTCTTTGGCTTGTCCTTAACTTTACCACTACCTTTGTCACGGTCAGACATGTTGATGACATTTTATGTTGATTTCGATTTATTAAATGGCCCTCATTTCACGCTAGAAAGTAGCGTAGAAAATCGAGCATTCCAAATGTTTGTCAAAATTATTTGTCCGAGCGGGAAAAAACGTCATATTTTGTACAAACGATCAAAAATTATGAAATACCTTCTAAACAATGGCGCCAATTCTGGAATATTAAAACCAAATCGATTTAAAAATTATTAAGTCGAATAATTTTTTTTGCAGATCTTATTTTGGATGATTTCTACTATTTTGTGGTGGAAAAAACTTATAATCGAAGGCTGTGAGATCAACGGCCGAAATAAGAGGCAACACGCGCTATTGCACTTAGCACGTCTGTTGTCCTTGTCCCAGACGCCGTGAGTACCCTCTGAGCCCGGATACATATATCCACTTGCCTTGACTGGTCTGCTAGCGAGCGCGACAAACCCGGCGCTACGCCACCTAGCGACCAGTCGGGCGGACACTCAAAGACGCCCAGGCTCTTCCCACTCCCCAAGGCCTTCCTTCAACTCTCCCACTGTCCTATTTTTATTGAGTGGCTGCCCGTTGAGGCAAGCCCAGGCGAAAAAGCTCAAGTGAGAAATCATATGAAAACTCATGTGGAAAATGATGTGACTATGAAACAATTTATTGCGTGATATTCAAGTGATTTAAGTAAGTGTGCGTGTGTGTACGCACTCGTTTCTTGCGAGCACTGCTTTCTTGCCGGGAGAATGAGCGGTGAGCCGCCGCGACGTTTACGCGTCTTGAGGAGAAATGCCGAGCGGAGTTTTCTGGAGATGTCTGATGTACGCGGGATCCGCCTTGTAATTACGGAGAAAGTTAAGGGAGGGCCGGTTCAAATGTACCGGTAATGCTTCTTATTCGCAGAAATGTGTTCGAGATAAGACGGTTGCGTCGATGCTTTTTTTTTTAATATACTTAAAGGCAGTACTTAGGAATTATTTTGCAGAAACAAAAGGTTTTACGATCGGTTTGATTTATTTCATTTCTTCTCGAGAGAGAAAAACAGTATTGGAGCATTCCGCAAACAAAAAATAAAACAATAAAATAATTAGCTCGTTTAAAAAAATATAGCTTAAAGGCGCAAATAATTCTTATTTTTTAAATATTTACATTTAGCAGGGCGCGGAATGCATTTTTTTCCCTTTTTCATCTCTCTCATTTCATTAACTTCTAAAGTTTCCTTTTAAATGAAAAAGCGGCGAAAGTTTATTTTCTGTTTTAAAAAAAGCATGCCCGCGTACACTTCTAGTTTCATTTCCAAGCCCGAGAATTAAAAAAATTTTTGAAGCACACTCTCCATTTAAAGCTTTTACGAAATTCCTCAATTAAAGGATACCTATATAACTAAATACCGACTCTTTAAAACTTGCAAAACATTTTTTGCTTCATCCAGCTTCGAACAACAGCTTTTCGCGGTACTCCGAAACAAAATAACAACAAAAAAAAAAAAAAATCCTCCGCAGCTAAAAAATGCTCAAATCACCCGAATATCACTCGGCGTCGAAGGCAGAAAATCTCATCGCAGTTCTCAAAACTCTGTCTCCGCGGCCAATCAATCGTCCGTCCAAAAGCCAATCGTCGACTCAAAAGTAAGCCTCCGAAGCCGACGGGGGACACTCTTTCCCCCCTCCCTCCCGTCTCCTCCCCCGGCCTTCCCGGGATTTACGACGCCCTTTGACGGGCCGCGGCGCGCATTTGCATAAACGTTTACCGGGCGCAAGGTCGTATCGGCAGATACGTCACGCCGCCGCGCGCGCCGCGCGCCGAAATTGGGAGAAAGATTTATGGAGATTCGGCCCGCGGAGTATATCTAAACGATCGGCTCGATCCGATCCGCAGCCCTTTCCCCCGCTCCCTCCCCCCCCCCCTTCGCTCCCCGGCGATGAATATGTTTATCCTGTCAAAGCGCAGATAAGGGCTCTTATCTGGGCGGTGAGTTTTTTATGCACTCCGGGCTGCAGCTGTCGTTCTTTCTCTATCTCTGGGTGCACTTGCGTGCCGCCGGCTTGCACGCGCGGCTCCGGAGGTACGCAGTTTGTCGGGAATTTGTGGAGGACGGCGGCTTTGGGGGGGGGGGGGGGGCGGGGGCGCTCTTTTTCGGTGGAACTTTGGTAATAAAGATAAATTAATTGATAGAAGGGCCGGTTTGTTTTTTGCTGGTTTACGGCGCCGGGGAGAGGAAGGTTGTACGCAGTCAAAACAATGTAATTGCACTTTTAGTTTCGGAGTCGAAAGCAATGTTAATTCGCTCTTTCGTCGTGGGTCGATGAGAATTCGAGATTAAGTGCCGCGTGGAGATGAGGATTAACGTGTAATTTATAAACGCGTAAATCATCGCAGATTCTTTGTTTGCTGCAAATTTAATGCACTTATCTTGAATGTAAAGAAAGAATAAACAATCGGGGCATTGTGCGCTCGGTAATCTCTCTAATCTACCCGTGAGATTTTGCTTTAAATACAGGATGATAGGACGAAAAACTATTTTGAAATGCTGCAAGTCATAACGTCGAAAAGGGATCAGTACATCTTTGTGTCGATGCTCATGCGGGGTTAATCTCTTTTTTTTATATAATCCGATTTTCGAGGTTTATTGTAAATAGTACTCGGAATTTTATTTATACTCCGTTGTGCGCATTTGGTATTGCAAAATATTAAGTATAAGTGCTCTTTGCAATTGTATTTGTTATTTTTTACCATTTTTATTTGTAGTACAATTTAAGCGTTTTTTTTTTATCGCTTACCTTGTTAGTTTTAGTCTAATTTTTCGGTTACACGAACGGTACGAGTAACATCAAGAAAAATATAAATCACTCTGTACGAGGGTAGGAAAAAGCAGTCTAACGACCAAGTAAAGGAGAGAGTATTTCAAAGGAAGATACAGAAAAAGAAACTTTTTACAGTTTCCTTCTCTACACATTGTGAACGAGGTCGTGCAAAAATCATTATTGCTTTTCCAGTAAAAAATGTAAATAAGAACTGTAACTTAAATCAATTAATATAATAATTTTAATTCTTTTATTGTTAATACCGCTAGTGCTGCTTATTTTAATAGATTAATCAAGCAAAGTGAAAACGTATTAAACGAACACATTGAATCGGGTAAAGCAGTGAAATTACAGCCGCACGCAAGAGAAGCACTTCAGCTAAGCTGGTTTTTTCTTCAGAAAGAAAAATCATTCGAAACGATTTCGTCGTTACCTTGTTAACTCACTGCCACTTCCTCCCCCAGCGAATTCCCCTGCTTAACAGCAGCAACGGTCACCGCCGACAAAGTTTCAAATTTTCACCGTTTCATTAATAAACGCCTCCTAATCAGAAAAACCCACGGCGGAGCTCTCGGCGCTCCTTACAGCGCAGCTCTCGGTCAAGCATTCCCACGCGGGCAAAATTATCCCCGAAGCACTTGCATCGGCGCGCGATTTTTGCGGATTCCTGCGCGTACATCCGTCCGTCACACATCACTCCGCTCGGCGCGCCGCTACTCTCTTTCCCTCTATATCGCTGTATGGATTGTTATATCAGTGGCCCCCCGGGGGGGAGAGGGACTCGCCAGCGCGTGTAAAACGTAAACGAGCGCAAGGTGCAACGTCCTCCTGCTACCTGCGGTCGCCGCTGGCCGTGCGGCAAATAAAAGAGTCGATCACTGGGAGGCGAGAGAGAGAGAGAGAGAGAGGAAGCCAGATAGAGCGCAAAATAAAAGAGTCGCCTGCAGTCGCCGCGAGAGTCGTGCCGTTGCTGGAGCATTACGCCGAGAGTGATGGTCCGAGAGAGTTCCTGAGAAATTCTGATTTATGGCCGATCGTGTATACAAGTACGGATTATGATTTCTGCAAAATGCCTGTGATCGGGATCGCTTTTTTTGCTCGTTATACAAGTTGCTCGTCCGCGATATTTACTTTGGATCATGATTTAGCATGTAGATTAGGGGGATTTTTACTGGCGGTTTATTTTTCCTCGGGGATTTATGAGTTTTTAATCAACGCTCGATTTGTAAACGGGTTTCTTTTGGTTTTCAGAACATAAAACACGAGTTTCAGTTGCAATTTTTTTATTGTAATGCAAAGTTAACCAAAAACTCGCCGAGAAAAGTAACTTCGACGGAAGAATTTCCAAGAATCCCAAGCAAAAAAATCCAAAATCTCCATAAAATCTCACTTCAATCTGCGAACTTCAAAACTGCCTTCCAATCTGCATACATCGGCCGTATCAACAAAACAATTACGTATAATGAAGCCTCTCGAAAGCCTTTCCACCGTCCACCTCGTGTCAAAACAAAAAAAAAAAACAACTCTCCTCGCGCATAAACGCCTCAGCATCCGTCCTCGGCTTCCACCCAGCGGCCAACCGCAACGAGACGAAAACAAAGCCGCATCTCGCCTTGGCAGCGACGGAACAGCGCTCTCTCTCTCTCTCTCGTACCACCTTCCGCACGCACGGAGGAGCAGTCCTCTCGCGCGGCAGGAGCCTGGCTGTCTCCCCCCCCGAGCGCGGAAAATAAAACAGCGGGCCGCGAGCGAGGAAAAGATGAAGAAAACGCGCGCACGACGCGAAAGAAAGCAAAAAAAAAAAAAAAGAAGGGGAGAAAAGAAAGTAGAAACGACGAGTGCGTGATGCGAGTACGTAGGCAGCGCGGCCCTAAGGCCTACGTGCCCCGACGAGCCAAGTGCCCGCGCCGCGCGCATAACGAGCGCGATTCTCGCCGCGCTCGCCAGGTGAGAGAGAGGCGCACGAGGCGGGGGCCGCGATAATGAAATGTGAGAAAAAAAGGAGGAGCCAGCGGGCTAATTGAAATATGGCCGCTTGTCGGCGGACGAGAAACAAAACCGGGCGAGATATGTTCGGCGGGCGTAATCTTACGTTGTTTGCCCGGCGCCTCTGGGGCTGCGCTCGCCGGGACACTCGCTCGACGGGGCGGCGCTGAATTAAGTTTTTGGCGCGACTGCCGCTTTTTTTTTTTTCTTTTTTCGCGCGAACGTCAGCTGCGCGTCGCGGCGCGGGGAAGGGCTGCGGTTGCTTTTCGACGGCGAGGACGGAGGTTTTTTACTTGCGGTAAAATTAATTGAGTTTTTGCCGGGGACAGAATATTGTGAATGTTGTTGCGGGTATTATAATGTTGAGATTGATATATCATGAATAAGCAAGTAAAATTTTGGGGAAGCTAAATTTATTTAACATATTTTAGTTCGATAAAATAATTTAATTTATTTTATAAATGAACATTTAATCGACGTATAATTTATTGTCTTCGAACCATCTTTTACAAGCACTTCTCAGAAAACGGCACTTGACGCGTGAATGAAAGTGCATTCGTAGAACGCTTCACTAATCATCTTGTTTTTTATGCCCATGAAAACATACTCAAGTGCAAGCACTTGTTGTGCGCTTCTTATAGAAGCAGCATCAATAATTCGAATTTCTCGTTTTAATTTTTTTCATATTTAATATTCAGTTCTGAATGCGCCGGCTATTACCAATGTACGGACATCATTTTCTGTATTTAATGAAAAATTCACGTGCTCTTTGAAAGCGAATATTTTTAATTTATATTAAAAGATTGTAAAAAGCTCTTTGCCAATATGCGAATTCATCAAAACTTTGAACAAAAACGCCTCGATCAATCGAAAATTAAAAACCTCTGCACGGAGAGAAATATTCAGGAGAAATTAATAACTTATTTGTAAAGCGGTAACAGACTTTTAGTAAAATTTAATAAATTACTAAAAAGTCTAGTAATTTTTTGACTTACGGCAAGTCTGTTACCGCTTTACAAAAAAGTTAGTAATTTTTCCTGAACTTTTCTCTCCGCGTGCAAAAATTCATGCCCGAACCTTTATCTCCCCACCTAACGTCGGAGAGCGCGAATCTCCACTCTTCCGTGGCCGTCTAAAGAAAAAAAGCTCGATTGGCGCTCTCGATTTTTCCTTCCGCCCAATCGCGCGGACAATCAATAGCCAATGTTTCCGAATGAACTTTCGCCGGGCTCCGCTGCCCTGCAAAATTCATGCGGCTAAAAATTGAACAAAGCTTTCTCTCCCTCTCCCCTCGCCGCCGCCCGAGAGCTCCGCCGCTCATAACAAACCAAATGAATCGATTTGTTTGTGCGTTCCGCCGCTCGGCGGCGGGTACACACAGACGTCGCGGGCGCGCGCGCGAACAATCGTCCCCGCGCGTCAAGGACGTCGGCAAACAAAACGGCCGCGTATAACAGTCGGCCGCGGAAAAATTTCAATCACAAATCGCCGATTCGCCATTACGACTTTAACGGCGGGGTTGGGATAGAAAACGAAAGAGCGGGAGAGGGAAAATATAAATAAAGCCGGGAGAGAATGCGGGTGCACATAAGAATTCCGCGTTCGAAAATAAATTCGCGTATAAGCAGGCGGTCGTTAACGTTAGCTGCCGGCGCGCCGCGCCGCTCCGATAAATCGTCGAGCGTCGGGGAGAGATATCCGCGGCAGGCCGATGCATAAAACATGCGCGGGCCGGCAGTCGCCGAGGTTGCCTTCATTTATTTAGGCTACATGCGCGCGGCCGCGCATAAATATGTACCGCGAGGATGCGCTCAATTTTCGGAGATTGACTCTCCGCGCGCAAGCAAGCGGGCGCAGGCGCATAACTTTGCGACGAGCGACAAGTCGTCGTCGTCCTCGTCGTCGTCGCGGATTGTCGAATTTTCATTCGGCCTCTATCTCGTTTTAGCGGCTGTCTGTCGGCGAGCTTTTCAGGCTCATTGTTTATTTATCTTTTAAAAGTCGATGCGCAAGCGGAAGGGCTCCCGGTTTTGTTCGACGTTAGCAGAAATTGCATTTTAATGGAACTGCTCTCTTTCTCTCTCCTCGCGATTGTTCGTACCGATCGCCCGTAATGTTCGGCTCGAAATATATCTCGTACTCGGGGTTTCCATCTGATTTACGGCGACGTGGAAATTTCGATGTTGATTAATTGAAATTTGCTTGTTAATTGAGCGGCAACGGGAGATGCGGCGACATAGGAGAGTTTGGAGATTGATACATTGATGTAATGATTTAACCCAGTTTTACTTAAAATACATTGTACGCTTAACTTTCTCACTTTTAGCGAATAGCTCACATTTTATTCTTTTATTAAATTTTAACGCTGATTTAATTTCAGGTACAAAGGGAAACTGGGGAAATTAAAAATTCTTATAATTGAGCATGAAGCACGAGAACCAGTCGGTAAGAATTCAATATTATTATTAAGCGAGGAATTTAAACGAAGCACAGCTCTCGAATAAGAAGCGGCCTAATTAAATAAAGAAAAAAAAGATAATTAAAGAATAATCGACCGCCTGATATACAACGCAAAGTCGATATACATAAAACTCGCTACAATAACCAGGCCGCTACATTGTTCGCCAAGCGGTCTCGGGGGGGAAAAAAGGTCCGCGGAAAAACTCGCGTCCGACATTCCATTGTATTCGAGAATCTCCCTCTCGGCTCGCTCCTCAATTAACTATTTACCGTGGCAATTAAAGTTTTTCGCGCGCAAAAAGGAGGCTTGTCGTCCGCGGCGCCGTCGCGAGCTCCTCGAGAGCTCCCTTCCCCCGCCCCCCCCCCCCCCGACGGGGGACTGCCGCGAGCTATTCCGAGAATGGACCACTCGATGATTCTGCGAATATATCGCGCCGCCCGAAGAAAAAGGAGTCGAGAGAGCGCACGAAAGCTCTCTCGCGCGCGCGCTCCGTTCCGTAACTAATCAGGCCTCTTACTCAGTCACGGTTTTCACTTAAGCAGGCCCGGGAGTCGGTTGCGCTTTTGTTATCGGGCGCTGCTCCGTCGGAGGGAGGCTTGAATTTTATAATTAAACTCGATTAACCCGAAATCTCAATAAGAAGCTTTTGATCGCGCATAAAAAGCGCACGCACCGCATTAATTCAGGAGGCAAACGGGTACGCGAGCGGGTCTCGAGAGCGAACGCGCGTATGCAAAAGAGGCCGAGGATATGACGCGCCGCAAGAGCGAGGAAAAAAGTTTTCGCGCGGCTTTTTGCGGGGCGGGATATATCGAATCGAGAACTCGGCGAGAGAGTCGCGTGGTTATATGTATGCTATTCTGCGGAGGCGCGCGGGCAAGGCAGCTGCGAGCGGGGATTAGTTTGATGGAGTTGTTAATTTTGATCCGTCCATGAAAGACTGATTGCTGTAACGGGGCCGAATCGGAAAAGGAGGAAATTGCGTTATGAATTTCTGAGGATTTTGATGAGGGCGGAATTTAAGATGGACATATAAATATTTTAGCGGGTTTTTCAGCTGAATCGCGTCGGCTTGTCCGTCGTTTTAATTACAGATTTTCTCTGCAAACTTCGCTGTTTCGCTTATGTTTATTGTAGGCTTTGATTAATTAAATTGAATTATTAAATATAAAAAGAGAACATAATCAATTATAATTAATCGAAGTGTATTAAACGCAGTGCTGGTTTGAGTGATATCAGCCGTTTACGCTAGAAAGTAAACCTTAATTGGTATGTCGAAATTGCTCGAGGGCAAAGAGTTCGAAATTGTTCGAAGCGAATCTAGTCTTGTGGTCGAACCGGAAATGAGTAAAGACAAAGAGTTTATAATATTTTTTATTGAAAGTTTTGTTTAACTTATTTAATGCAAATCTTCTCAAGGTACATATTTACTAAATCCAAGTCGAACTATATAAGTTCTGTAACATCAATTTCACTAGTAAAAATCATTCTATATTAGAAACTATTCACTCTATAGATACAATTTTAAATAAGTAAACATACTAACGACTTTGTAATATGTAGACATTACCGAACCCCAGACCTTTCGATTTAATTCCAAGCTTCTGCAGAGTATCATCCTCTTCCTCTAATTCATTTTTCTACAAAAACCAGCATTATATCCCTGAATTCCCCCAGAATCACTCTGATCCTCCGAATCAGTCATTTAGTAAAACAGTCTATCCCAAAGCCTCCCCCTCACTTGAAACAACCTGGAAACTCGCGCTAGGATATACGCGCTCCACAAAAGAGAGAGGATACGGGGTTAATCGTGGCATTGAGCGACAGCGTATTAGCCGTTTCGGCGTTCCGCGGAATTAGAATGGAAAAGTTTATTCGACGGCGGCCGCGCTCGGCGTGGCTGTCGCGGTGTGATCGATCATCCCCGAGCGGAAGATGAAGAGCTGCTCCTCGCGCGACTCCTTCTGGCCCGCGGAGAAATATTGCCCGTGATGGATCGACTCGACACTCGCTCTCGGGCCCTGTACGTTTATTCGGTCGCCGAGCGTTTGCTTGCTTTTTTCTTCTTTATATACGGGATTGTTCTAAGGATAGTGGGAAAATTAAATTTGAAAGAAATCTGAGAATTTTATATCCAGCAGCAGCTTGCTTTCAGATGGAATTTTGCGAACGGTATTCTCTGCTTTCGGTGCTTTCATTTTTTCGAACCTCCCATTTTTGAGATTTCACGTCCTCAATATTTTACTTTTCTGAATCGTCTTTTCTTTTCATTTTTTTTTTCGCGTTTCCCTCCTTCGTTCGCAAAGTATAAACGCGGGACAAGTTTCATGAAAAACAAAGGATATTCACGAAGCGCAGAGTTTTTTTTATACGTTCTCAAGAGAGAATACGCATATTATATATACTTTAATATACGTTAATATTTAGGTCGCGAGAAACGAGGATTTGATGAAATTGAACAGCATGCAGGTAATATAAAAAAAGGAAATACACCGCTTTAAATTCTTGAATGACTTGCAGGTATTGAAATATTTTTTAATAAAGCATCAGGATGTATATATTATTGTATGTATAGAGTATATCAAATTTAAGACTTTATCAACGAAATTAACAAATTATGAAGTAAATTAAAATTTCTCACCACAATACATAATCTGTAAAATACCTGTTATTATAAAATGTTTATATTACATCGAAATTACATATTATGCCTTATACTACCACAGACTGTCATAAATTGTAAAATAATGTCCCTCGACTAAATGAATTGTAATCACCAGAATTTGATTGTACTTTGATTCGCTAATACTCAATATGAAGGATATGGCATTAAACAAATATATAAAAATAGAAATGTAAGATATACAAATCAGTTACTTTCCAACTTGTATTTCTGCATACTTCGATAGATATTATTGGTTATGAATAAGTCTAATCCGGAAGTGAGAACATCGATACCTGTAGGGGCGACTTTAAATCAAATTTAAAATTTCTATTTTTATAGAATATATGTGCACTGTGTGGAATATTTTCAAGCAAAATAAAATTTGAATATTTTATAACTCGTCCGTCAGTTTGACTTTAATACCAGCCTTTCTAATGTGACTTTATATTCTTTTTATTAATAATAAAATTCTTTATTTTTACCGTACAGCGTATTAATATTTCAGAATGTGATTTCATCGTCAGTAAATTCAGAATATTCAGAAAAATATTTTTAAACGCCGTTACGTACGACGATTACACGCAAATAATTAAATAAAAATTGCCATCTGCGTACGCGCTCTTTTCGTTTAACATTTTACGTCGACGTCGAAAATGGAACAATATAAAATACAAAATAAGTTAACGATAAAAAAAACATTTCCTTATTCTTTATTTATATAAAAAAACCAAGCATAAATCGCCCTCGCCGGCAGAATAAACAGTTTACGTTTTAATAACCACCTGTCAAAAGCGCGCGAAAAGTTACGAGCCGTTTATATCAGCGCGCGTGAAGCGCGAAAACAGTCGAAGTACGCTCCGCTTCCGGGGCATTTCGCTCGCTCGGCTCGCGAGAGAAAAAAGGCTGTACTCGGAGAGAAAAGCATATAAATAATTGGTCGACTGGCTCGGTTAAAAGCGAGCCGCCCGAGATACAGAATTCTTTGCCGCGCGCGTCGGAAGAAAATTTAGCAGGCGGCCCGGACTCGAAGCCAGAAATGCCACGTTGGCACTCGGCGAGAGCCCGCCGATAGAGAGGCCTCGGAAAAAGAGGCTCGCGTGCCGGAGGAAGCGCGCGGTAATGAGGATAAGAGCGCGGAAAAACAGACAGACATACACACTGACGGCGAAAAGAGGGAGAAAAATATCGACGGCGACCATTGCCGAGATAAAGCAGCCCGGAAAGGGAGAGAGAGAGAGAGAGAGAGCCAGGCGTATCGGATGTGTTTTCGCGGCTACGGAGAGACTCCCGAGTGCATCTGACGGGGGGCCGCGTATCGAATTATCGATATATGAATGAAATAGGCTTGACGGCTGCGGCCTGCGGTTTTCCTCTCTCTCTCTCTCTCTCTCCCTCTCTCGGGGCTGTTTCCAGCGGCTAAAATATCCGCGGCGATAAATCTCGGATCGGGCTGCGTTTCGAGATCGAAGTCGAGAGCCGAGCGTTTTAAGCGGATTGAGCGCAGTCTTGCGCCGGGGATGTTGACGAATGTTAATTGCATCTAACGTGTTTCGATTGGACGTTGACCGATCGCCGTATGAATGAAACGCCGCGATATCTTTTCTATTGGAGTGTTGCCTGAGCAAAAATAGTTGTAAAACGGTCCAAAAACGGACGGAGTAAGCAAATTCTCGCGGTCTTTCGCAATTGATGTGAAAATATTTAACATTATACAAATGGACAAGTATCGCCGGTGTTTTTATCATTCCAGCTTTGACATATTAAAAACTTTACTTCGCAGTTCCGTCATACATTCCAGTATAATTCACACATTTTTCCACAAGCATCCTCCGCCTTCGGTAACAACTCTCTCTTCAAACGCGCGACCTGACTCTTGCTCCCTCTTCCCCGGCAGCGGTACCGCTGCGCGTCAGCGCATACAGGAGTCGGGTAAAGCTCGCGCGACGTTTCTAGTCTCGGGTCCATCCCCCTCTTTATTTACCATTTCAATCAAAGGGGCCGGCGGCGCAAAGAAAGGTAACGAGCTGGAAAGAAATAATTCAATCACCGCGCCGGCTGATAAAAAGAGCCATTTCATCGCGTGGCCCGACCGAAAGAGAGAAAGGGAGAGAAATTCAATATCGGGGACCGGGGCATTTTCCGCGATGCCTCGTTCCATCAGAGCTCGGCGTCCTCCTTTTTCTCATTGTTAAAGGCGGTACCGGAGCTGAAAGTCGGGGAAAATATACGAGAGCCGAAAGGGAAAGGGAGAAGGAGATAAGGCCGGGTAGGAAAAATATAATGACGAGCGACGACGTCGTGTAAATGCGTCTTCGAGGCGCAAAGGATGCGCGACTCCATTATGATTTATCTCTCTCTCCTGCTCGCGTGTGGAGAGAGAGGGAGAGAGAGAGAGAAGAGGGAGGCGGCTCTTCCTTTCTTTTCATTTTCTCGTTAGTTAATGCTCGCGTTGCATGCGCCTCGCACTCGATAATGGCGCGTAAGCGAGAGATATTACTCGCTCTCCTGTTTTCCGAGCTCTCTCTCCGTTTTTACCGGCAAATCCCGATGTCTGGCCTGCATGTGTTTGCGCGCAGAGTCGGATATGGAAGGTTTGCTTACGCTTGTTTTTTCTTTTTTCTAGGGAAACTAGTAAAAGAATCGCCGCGAAAAGGATCGAGCGGCTCCGCTGCGAAATTGTAATGTTTCGTAATTAAAGATGAGCGGGGGAGAATAATGTCGGGAATTTCCGCGATTTTAATTACGGACGGAGAGTTGCGAGGCGAGGCTTTAATTGAAAATTAAACGGGTCATTTTTGCACCGGTAGGCATTTTGAATGCTTTGAATTATGCATGAATAATGACTCGAAATGCTCGTGAATTTATGAGATTACGAACGGAAAAATTATTCCGCATAAACCGAATATTGCGTGTTTCATTTTTTTATACAGAATATACAAAAAAAAAAGTATGAATTCGACGAAAAAGAAGCTCTTAAATCAAAGGAAGTTTTATTACATCTGTATACGTTTTTATGCACCCAGAAGTACACAGAGGAAGTATCATAACGTAATTTCCTCGACTCCAACACCGCGAGTGCCTAGCTAAAAGTAACAACTTTTATTCGCCGACTTGCGTATTAGGTTGGCTCCTATGAAAAGAAAGCTCGAGGGCAAGGAGAAAGAGAGAGAGAGAGGGAGAGTTTTCGCTTACTTCGTTAAGCTCCGCGGACGGATGTGTGATGTTGTACCTCCGCGAGGAAGCGAGACGGCTCGGGGCTCGACTCCCAAGCTTTTCTTGCCTCCCGGTCGAGCTTTAAGCTCCTTTTTTCGCTGCGCTGGTTACGTGACGTAATTACTCCGCTATAAAAGGGAGCTCTTTACTGCTTCTTGCCGCCTCTTGCCGTGCGGATTATTTGAGTTTAAATGAAATTTCGTTCTTTATAATGAGAACATATAATGAACTTCCGTCTCTCTCTCTTCTCTCCTGCCTGCTCGCGAGGTGCATCTCTTAAAGTATATTCCGTTTTGAGGACATTGGATTTATTAAGCGTAGTTACCGTAAGCGCCCGGCAGCTGTTGGAACTTTTCGTAATTGATTTCCTTCGCGATGCATTAAGTTTTCTTGCTGGAATTAAGTTTTCGCGTATTTAGACTTTTAGAATTGTTAGTTTATGCGCCTCGTGTTCTAAACAATAAATTATTGATGCTCATTTCTAATATTAGAATAAGATGCAAGCTTTAAATTTAGGAAATCAGCAATTAAAAAAAAAAAAAAAAAAAATACCAATTCACTATTTTTCATCAAATACAAAGGATACTTAAATGATAACTAAATTAAATATTAAATATTTTTCCAACTCTCTGCAAAGCACCATTTAAGATTAACCCGTCAAACGCACTAAAAAGCAATTCCTCCGTAAAAACGACGAATCCAAATATCGTCTTCCATTCGGCATGTTTCTTTACACGGAACTTCCTGCTTTTGTCTGGCCGACTCGGCACTCTTTCCACTTACTCGCCCCCGGTCCCTTTCATTTTACCCCCCTTCGAATTCCTCCTCCGTGGAGCTCGAAGCTCCGTCGAGCATTTCCGATCGCAGTCGGGGGCGGGGGGGGGGGCATTCGGTATGAGCTCGCGAGGAGTCGGTATGCAATTTCCGGGGAACGACCTACTTTCGACCGATGTCGCTCGCGCGCCGAAGGGAGAGTCGAAAAACAGGCGCAAGGCAGTTTAATCAGGGCCCCGCCGGCCGAACGAACCGACGCGGATATCGTTCCCGGCTTATACGGTCGGCGGGGAAAAAATAAAAAAAAAAAACGTCGATTTCGATTTTCCGAAAAAGCGCCGTGCCGCGCGCGAATTGCTCGGTTTATTAGCCGAGGGACGGGAAGTCGATCGATCGATCATTTGTTATAGGGAGCTCGATTTAGCGCTTGCTTCGCGGAAAACATATATATATATATATATATATGCATGCCAGCGGTATTGCTCCGCGAATTTTCCGGGGAGTGAATTCGGAGTGCCTGCGAATCTAGCTCTCCCTTATGTTTTATTCATTGGAAATATTGTTTGTTGTACCAGTGAATACATATCGCGCGATCTATAAGTTTATATCCGTAACGCTTTCGTTCGGCGAAATTGAATTTTGACATTTCGAGTCCTGCTTTTAGAAAATTGCCAAAATATTCCGCCGCGAACTCGGTCGGCGCAATTCGATTGTACTCTTAATTTTCAGCGGGGCTTATAAGCAGCCTCCGCGAGAGACTTCAATCGACGATTTTTCCCGATACAAACGTCTCCCGTCCCCCGACTGCCCGCGAGGAGAAAGAACGCGAAGCGCGTGCAAAAAGCACCTCGGAAAATGAGCTTCGCGCCCGGAGCTTTTTCACGCGCATGCGGTACGTGTGCGTATAAGCAGAGCGGAAGGCTGAAAGGCGCGCCTCGGCGCGAAAGAAACCTTGTAAGTCTCGAGAATGAAAAGCTTGTCGAGGGGGGGAAGAAGGCAGAGAGAGAGAAGTTTTTCGGCCCCGGCTTGCACTGGTAATAGGTGACGAGCGAAACTAACCTGAATGGACGTGTCGCGCACTGCTGTTGTCGGGGCCGCGTTTTTTTTTTTTTTTTTTCGTCCGCCCCTTTTTTCAAGGGTGAAAAGGACTTGCGAGCGCGCCGGCTGTATATATATATAGATATATTTCTCGATCGCATACAGCTTGTTGAAAGGGGAGGAAATGTTTTTGTATTGTGTTTCCGTTCCGGACCCGAGGCGTGACTGGAAAATTATTTCACGCGCGAAAGCCGAACTGACCAATGTGCCGCCCCCGCCGTCGTGTGTGCGGCGTGCATTTTTCGAGAAACTTGGCTGCGGCGGAAAGTTTTTCCTCTCCTTTCGAGGCGCGGGCGCGCGCGTGATGGATTTCGATTTATTCGCCGGGACAGAGACGAATTTTGGAAGAAAGAAGATTTTTCTGTTCTCGAGAGTTTTTTGAAATGGCGGAATTGCCCGGATGGGCAGAAATTTAGAATTGGACGTGTAAATATTATTTAATGGTTTTATTCGATACTTGTATTAAATATTATATTAAATTATTATGTACGATGTGCTAAATTAATTTTAACTTTTATTTATAAACTGAATTTATTTATCAGAAGAAAATACTTCGGTATTTAAAGGATTTTAGCTTATCCTCTATACGTTATTTTATTAAAAAAGTCGTTCTCAAAAAGTTTTGCTTATCATGAATTCTTAATGAAGTGTTATAAATTAAATATTCCACGACAAATATATTCGTAATGAAAAATTCTCACTCTACAGTCAAACTTTTTCAGTATAACTCCATCTCCCGCACGGAGAATCCCAGCCGCGACAGTTCAAAACTCAGGATTACCCTTTCAATTGTTAAAATACGCATTCTCAACCGCACGCATTCCAAACGCTAACGAACTCCAGCCGCAGTAATCAACTAATTAAAGCCCTCGAACCCTCGACCGACCCCCTCGCCTCCGCCGTAAAAGGTCCATACGGGCGCGCGCATCCCTTCGGCGGCCACTTTTCGCGCGTGCATTTCAAAGCTCGTGGCGTGCAGTCGTCGCGTTATATGCATATGCATGCGCGTGCGCGCGGAAATTACGTCCCTCCCCCCGCCCCGCGGGCCGGAGTCTGTGACTGAAATTATGCAATCGAAAGGCACACAATGGCGCGACCATTATGTAACGCCAGAGACTAACTTCCGCACAATGGACGCGTACGCGCGCGCACAGACGTACACCCCGGCGAGTGACAATGCGAGGCCGGACCACCGGTCCTCTCCTCAATTTTTGGCGGCGCGTTATAACCGGTCGCGTCCCTCGCACAGCTTTTCCAGGGGACCGGGAAACTTTTACGGGTGATCCCGAGTGTTTTTATTTTCTTCCGTTTCGTTCCTCGAGTCGGCTCGAAAGAGAGAAAAAAAGACGTTGCGGATAAGTGGAGAAATGTTAAGAGCCGCCGGGAAAAAAATTCGAGACGCCTCCGGGGCTGTTGGGTTTAACTGTTTTCGGCGAGATAAAGGGAAGTTTACGTTGAGCGAAGGAGAATGCTTTCTAAGGCTCGCGAACGACGGGCGGAGGGAGCTGTTGGATTTATTTTAAGGAACGACTTGTTAGATAGGCTTTTGTGAATGATAAATATTTTATTTTGATTTGGGTAATTAAATTTTGAATTGCCCCTGGTAGAATTTTTAATCTATAAAATGGCCATGAGAAATGGCCAGTTCTCCGACCTAAATGAAACGTTTTTTAAGCTAATTATTGGTCTTTTTGATGTATGAACATAACCTCACATATTTTTATTACACTTCAGTCTCCGTTCTCAGTTATGTAGTAATATAGTAAAAAACATATAAATGCTATGGATAGCTTATATAAATGCCAAGAAGTAGCTTAAACTAATTTAACGTTTGTAATTGTCCTTCCGTGAGAAATTAAAAAAAATATTAATTTCGCCTCGTCTCCATTTTTTTGCTCCAGTTCTTAGACCTTTTTTGGGTATCTAAACTGGTCAATAAAACTAGCTTGGAAATACTGAAAAAATAGCAATTGCAGAATATATTCTGTTTAAAAAGCCGGCTTGGGTATTTTAAATGTCATAAATAGATTCGAAAAATCGTTTCATTTATGTAAGAAACTTGGGTAGTAGTACTGCCCAAGTTTTAGACATTTGCGAATGAAAATAGCCAGTTTTGGACATTTGCGAATTAAAATGGCCAATTCTTACTTTAAAAATAGTTTCGATTTCTACTAGGGGCGAAGGTGAATACTTTGGATTTACGCGATAAAAATAAATAATGGGTTAATTATTTAAAACCTTGTGACTTCAGAAATTTTTTTTCTTACTATATGACCTGAATACCTACAACCGTGCATGAATTGTGAGATATGCGCGCCTGAATGTGTTCTAATTTAAAATTACAAGTCATGACTTTTAGTGACAAAAAACCTTATATAATATCGTTAAAATACACACTAATAAATACTAATCGCATAGGAATACCGACTTTCCCCTATTGTTTTCGCTTCTTAAACCGCGTGGGCACGATAAGATTTATTACATAATAGAAGCCCGCCGTCGCTTCGACTTTTTTATTTACCGGCAGAAAAAAAAAAATAAAACTTTTTACAATTGTACGCGGAAATCCATGTTGAATAATGCACTGAACCCCCGAGTGAAAGGGGCTGAAAAGACAAATAAGAAACGAGATTCCCTGTCCCTCGCTCCCCCTCTCCTCTCGTTTTCCGGAGAAAAAAACGAACCGTACGAAACTTTGCATGAAAACAAGGAAAGAAGTACACAATTGCATGAGAAATGACTAAACGAAAGAGGTCGCGACGAAACTTGCGGGGACAATAGACGCGCCCGCGCGCGCAAGAGAGAGAGGCTGCGTCGGCAAAACGTCGGCGGAGAAAGCGGCCATTCTTGTAACAGTAGTAGCAGGTGAAAAGAGGAGTGACTGCGAGACGACGACCCCCGCGGCGAAAGAAGCCACTTCCTCTTCGTTCGCTTGTGTATTACTTTACCGACTTTTGTATTACCCGAAGCGAGAAACAAACGTGCCCGAGTCGTTTTACCGAACGTTTTCTTTGCGAAAAGAGCACTAGGAGGGAAAGAAAAAAAACGCCTGACTTTCCTTTTTATCGTTATAAATATCTTGCCTCGTTGTTCGTTTCGTTTAACTGATTTTTTTTTTGCTTTTCCGGAGAGCGAGGCGAGTTGAAATTTTATTTTTGGTTAATTTACTGCGGCGTGGCATCGGAAATAATTAAATGCTGTGGGATGAATAATTTTGTTATAAGCTTTTACGTTTTATTTCATTTTGTTTGATGAAGTCAAAGGAATGTAGAGCAGTAACTTTTCACTTCATGTACGTTATTATTTAATGGAATGCACACAGTGAGTAACATTTTATGAAATATATAAAGACTATTTTTTTTATTTTTATAAAGTAAAAAAATGGCTTTGACAATAAATTTCTTATCTCTTTTAATTATGATTGTTATAATTGTTTAGTATTGTTTTTAATTGTTTAATTATCGTATTGAGACTATTTAATTTGATTTTTTTTTCAAATGCTACGCAGTAATTTAAACAAGACGCCTGAGAAATTTAGAAATTGGCAGATTATAATCTTATATATCGATACAGATCGATGATGTTCTAAGCAAAGAAAGAGCAAGCTCATGCAGTTTTTACGCAGCAGGCGAAAGATTACGCTTTCCTTACGTCTGAGAATCACCCTCATTTGAGCAGTCGACCGATTGAGTGTGTCACGCATGTTTAAGAGCTTCATTTAAAAGTAAACTGAATATAGTCTTCTGCTGGAAAAAAATTATTACTTAAATTAGATTACTTAAACTCGTTTTAAATGATCAGAATTGTAATGTAAAAAAACAAGTTTTATGTCAAAAGTTCCACAGCGATAAAAGCATTGTCAATATGAACAAAACTAGTGTGCGGTCACGCGTAGGTAAAAATAATTTATATTTGAAATACTTATTAGATTATCCGTAATTCATTTACGAAAATTCATTTTCGTAATCCTTTTGACGTTCAATTAATTTTGACAAATTCAATCAGTAACGCGTCGGCGTGCCTTATATAATAAATACGATAATAAAGCGACAACAGCGAATATAAGCATATAAAACAGTATTGTATTTACCAGCATGATGTTCTCATGCAAATAATCCAAAGAAATTAAAATTTTAAATTATTACTTTGACATTCATCGAAAGAAACATATATACATTTTGAAATCAAAAATGATTGCGGTTAACAGGCGGTCATCTAGGGAACACATTTGGTACTAAATTTTCTAGAACGAAATATGTACATAATACGCGGTTCGTTTCCTTTTCCGTTAGTTATCTTTTCCCAAAAAACGTTAAAAGACTACTTTTTTAGATTTAAACATCATAGAATCCACGTTCTTCTCTTACAATTTCATAAAAAAAAAACCGTAAATATACAATTACATAAAAACATCATCGTTCGGACGCGACATCAAAATGATTATTTGCAAATTCCCCCTTCCCGCCCAACGCAAACATTATTTCGCCCGGGAGCGAGAGAAAATTTGAAAAGCTTCTGGAAAAAAAAAAAAAAACAAAGCCGCAAGCACGCATGTACGAAAATGGATTTCCATTCTCCCTTGTCGCGGGAGCCGCGCAAAACTTTTTCTTTTCCCCGCGGTCGCGATTGTTCTCCGTTTCCGGGGTTCCCGTTCCGGGCGCGCATACGCGGACATGTATCCCGGTTCATTCTTCCGCCGCTGGGCGAAGAAAAAAATCCCGGTGCCCCCGCCGACAATTATCCATCTGGCCGCGCGGCGACTCTCTCGCGCATGAAAAGCTCGTTTGGCTCTCGCGCGCGCGTCCAGCCTGGAATTTGCGACGAGACCGAGACAGAGGGGGAATTCGTCCTTCTTTTTTTTCTCTCTTTTCTTTTTCCTTTACTTTCATTCGCCGAGATTCTCAAGGGCGCGGAATACCGAAGCGCGCGGGCCGCGAGAGCGGCGCGCGGCTGCGGAAAGTTATCGGAAAAAGTTTTGCAGCCGGTCTTTCGCGTCCGTTCTTCCGCTTTTTCGTCGGGGAGGTAGAGGAGGTTCACTTTTGCGCTGCGCGCGCGCCTTCGAAGTTCCGCGCGCGAGCGCCGCGTGGAAAGTGTATGTACGCCGGGGCGTGCGCTGATGTAATGATTATTTTATTACCGCGGGATGAAACATCGCGGAAACGTGAACTTTCGCATTTTTCCAGCACTTTGATTAAACTTTATTGTTGCGTCGAGCTACGAAATATGTTTGGGGATTAAAAAATGTCTGGTGCGATTGGGAGCGCGAAAAGTTTTCGCACTAACGCTTTGCGGTTCAAGTTCGTAAATGCACGAGTGGTAAAAAAGTGAAAATTAGAGTCTCTAAAGTAAATTATTTGTAAATATTTTATGAAAGATTGTTTTTTGAAGATTTTTTTGGAAATAATTTTTTGCATAAAATAATGGCTGAAAAATTAAATAATTTATTCTGTAAACTAATTTGATTTTTTCGCAAAGTTATTAGTTTTGTCAGTGAAAAATGTCTAATTTAATTATAAAAATATTATTAACATTAAATTAAAACAAAAATTCAAATTTAAAACGAACTCGTGCCCTCGGATTCCCAAAAAAAACAAGGCCCAGAATCCAGGCCAAGAATAACAAAAGCCCCGTAAAGATCGGCTGAAATTCAGTCTCAGTCCTCCTGTAACCCGGTGCACCGCATAAAAAAAAAGCATTACTCTCTCGAAATCCATTCGGAATACATTAAAACCGCCTAAGGGCAAGGAGCCTCTTAGCAGCGATAAATCGTCCGGGTTTGACACAGTCGCGCTGCGGATGCACAAAGAGGCGCGAAGAGGAGGTCGGGGCAATAAAAATTTCAGAAAAACAAACGGCCGACTCGGCGAGCAACAGCAGCACCAGCAGCGGGGAACAAAGGAGGCGCGGAATTCGCAAAGAAGTACACGGTAGACAAAGGGCAAATATTCCTACGTACGGAGAGGAGAAATAAGGAGGAGGAATCGAGGCATTACAGATGCAGAAGATGTCGTTTGCCGCGGCGGCTGCTGCTGCTGCTGCTGCACGTACACACACACACACAGATCCGCCCCGCTCATCTCCATAACGGGTTAGGCATTGGAACCACCTCCGACATCCATGCGTACAAAGGCGCTCGCTATATTTCAATCTCCGGCCAGCCGAGGCTAAGACCAGGAGCCGCGAGAGCGGGATTTCCAGTTTTTCGCCCGAATCCGCCTGAGCGCGGCGGAAAACTCGAGGAGGAGAAGCTCGCGTGCCTCGTTCGTTTAAACCGGGGATTCGCCTGCTTTATTATTTCTCCCTTCTTGTACGAAGTACCCGTTTGCAAAAAAAGCGCCGGGGTGGTATCTTTATTATTCGAAGGTATATAAGGATGGAAAAACTCTGGTCTGGCGTGCAGTTTTAACTTGTTAAATTAATTTAATTCTACCTTTTTCTTACGCCCGAAGTGAATATTATTTGAATCCGCGCAAATCTGTAGCAAAGAATTTGCATCTTAACTCATTAACGCGCAAAATCGAATTTTTGTGCACACAAGTTCAAGCGCCCAATTCGTA
The DNA here is from genome assembly GCA_035582975.1 of Ormyrus labotus. Lineage (NCBI taxonomy): Eukaryota > Metazoa > Arthropoda > Insecta > Hymenoptera > Ormyridae > Ormyrus > Ormyrus labotus. Next base: position 22,723 of record JAWWEO010017825.1, read on the forward strand.
CAGATAAAGATAGTAACTTCTTCCCAAAATCCTACCTAAACGATTTTCGAGGGTGTTC
>JAWWEO010017836.1:0-22775 GCA_035582975.1 Ormyrus labotus
TAAATTTTGATGTTTTTCTTCATAACAATTAATTTGAATATAGTCTTGACAATAAAAAATATAACATATATTATAAGAAATAATCCCACAAACGTAACAGCAATAATATCTAAAAGTGCAATTTGCCACCAAGTTAAATCCATTGCTGGAGACCTTATGGATTCCTTTCCGTTTCTAGCAACATACTCTACCCAAAAAATAGCCGTGTCCATAGCACTTTGCGGTCGATCCCGAAAGATTTTCGAATATTTCTTAATATTTTCTCTGTAAAAAAATTTAAATATCAATTCATATAAACTTTAAATATTATTATTCGTAAATCAACAATTCCTTGCCTATAAATTGGATTATTCAAAATTTCATGTAGAGCTTGATCAAAGTCTTCGCTGGTAAGCCTTTTCGAATTCACCTTTACTGCAATTTTCTTATTAACATAAATGTCAGCGTTGAGCCATTGATCATATGCATAAGGCATGCACAGCATTGGTACTCCAAAATAAATAGCCTCTTGTGATCCCATAAGACCACTATGCGTTATAAAAGCCTTTACGTTTGGATGTTCTAACAAATGCAGTTGGAATTCAGTGTCTCTTGAGTTTAAATAAAATTGATGTATTGAGAATTAACTCACCGAATATTTTTTGTTGCGGCATCCAAGTCATGTTGCGAATATTTTTAGGAATTTTTATTTTTATATTCTCTGGATTTGCTATTCGCATCAAAACTCGTACTGGAGAAATTCTTTCTAACGAATCAAATATTATTTTTATAGTTTCTTGAGGCCACGTGTCCACTGAAAATAAGGTACCAAAACTAAAGTAGACTACGCCACTTTTACTTTCATCTAACCATTGTTTTAGATCCTACGTTTCAAAAAAATAAATTAGTATACTGTGTTAATTATCAAGGCCTTACACTAATTATATCCTATGAAATTGAATATTATTATAGGGTGTTTAAAATATTCCGGATCGCCTCCCCCCTTCTTCTTATTTTGGAACGTAATGACTGCACGAAAATGTCCAATGCAAAATTTGTTCGGTTTTATAGTATCAGCTTGATGGTGACCTTAGACGGAACGGAAGATCCCTTCTTTGGGAATGTCGGGAGCGAGTTTAGGGATAAAACTCGGCGTGTATTTCAACAACTATACTAGAGATGTAATCATGAAAGAAAATTTTCCGATCTGCCTTAGGACGGAACGGACGATTTTTTAAAATTGGAAAAAATGTGAGTTAGGTCTTTCATCCCTTCTTTGGGGTAGTTCCGGAACGACTTTGGGGAACCGCGTTTACGGATGATTTTTTTTTTTTTTTTTTTTGTAGATAACAGTTTTTTAATTGAGAATTGGAGATACTCGAAAAAATAGGCACGGGTTTTACTTGGCCAGGAATTGAACAAGGCACCTTCAGTTTTCGCGACAGATGCTGTTCTCACTGAGTTATCGATACCTACGCTATCCTTTTTTTGTAGGTGTCATATCGTCACGCTAAAGCTTGTAATTAGATGCCCTTTACTGTGCGTTATACATGATACTATTTTTCGCATGTAAAAGTTTACAACTTAAAACTGACCTTTACGGATAACATGACCTTTACTCCTAACATGACAACATGTCGGAATGTAAAATTATGCGCTCTTTCAGAATCTGAGGTCGAAAGTAAAGGTTTTCATTTGAAAAACTGAAGTTGAAGTCCAAAAGACCATGAAAATCGAGGTCAATATCAAGTTTAAAATCGCCATAAGGTTCAGCCTACAAAACTATTTGTCCACAATTTTTACTTTTCAAAATAAGGCTCGGAGAAGGGGACAGGTCCGAAACATTTTGAATACTTGGTGTAGATACAGCTAAGTACTTAATTGTTATATATTTGATTCAAAATTGAGAGTATTTTACGTAACATCAGTTCAGCGTCTTTTTTTTATTTACTTTCGACAAGTCTGATCTATCATCTTCAATATGAATTCCACCAACTTCAATGAATCCCGTTGTAGCTGGCTTAACACCGTTAATTGGGAAGTATCTATTTACTAACATTAATGCAGCATTGCGTTCCAGGTCTTGAACTGAAGGTATTTCCGGACCAAAATATTTTTTTAATAATTCGTCTTGATTCCTTATGCAGTATATATAAGTAAGTTTAGTGTAATAGAATGCGTAATAATTGTAGAATCGGTCCCAGAAGCTATTTCCAATTTTCATTGGCTCTATATTGTGTGGAGAAAGTGCCAGATTCTCTGGATTTCCAACCATATCATGCATCCAAGGATAAGCGTCTGAGGTGCTTACTAGAATAACCGGAATATTCCACAAATGACCCAGCACCATAAAACAGGGAAAGTATCCTACCTTAATTAATATGACCATTAATGAATGTTACAATTACTTTAATACTTATATTAGATTCTAAAAATTAAAATAATTTTATAATTAAATAAAACAATTAAGAAAAATAAATAAAAAAAGATAGTAGGCAGTAGTGGTAGTTCAAGGCTTACAAAAAAGTAGACAAAATATTAATCATTTTGCGTTTTGGTTATTATAAGAAACATCTAACATTTTAACTACATTTTTACCATTTACCATAATAAAATATTCAATCCTGAAAGTATTACCATGTTATATAAATAGAAGGCAGTATCCTGAACAAAAATTTCTGATAAAGTTTTTTAATCTGATAATTAATTCTGGAGATATAAGGTTTTAAACATTCATAATATATATATAATATAATACATAATGTATATAATATAGTGTAAACACTATACCAATTAATTACCAGAAGTTTTTGTTCAGATTGTTGATTTATATCCCATGATATATTTTTCTGTAAACATTTTCCAAAAGCCATGTATATATTTTAAAATAATTAAGCTTATTATGTAGAAAAAAGTACCTGGACTATAATTAGATCATAGGGTGGATCTTTTGGAGGCTTGCGAGCTAATTTTAAAAATTCCGGTTGTCCGAACACTTCTTCACACCGTAAATAACCTATATTCGTATTTGTATCGCATTCTACATTTTTTGGTGCTTCGAGCTTAGCATCGACAGAGAAAATACTGCATGTCACTGTTATAATATGCTTATAATTAGGATGTTGTTTACTCGGTGGAACCGAGCTTATGAAATCGACTTGATGGCCTTTGCTTGCTAAGCCGTAGAACAGTCGATCCATTAATAAGAAATGGCTTTGTTTTGGAAGCGAATATAGCCCTAATATTCGATAACTATTACAGGTTCCTATTATAACAAGTAACAACAATAACTTAAACATATTATTTGAACTTTTCGTCGTTTTCACTCGTCAATTTGTATTCGATGTTTCAATGAATATTTTCAATCAGCCACTGAAGCTCTCAATTTTCAAGATATTATATCAATTCTGTACTTTATAAACTTTCTCAAAGATAAATATTTATAAGTAATCATTCTATCTTATCTTCTCAGTTCAACCATCGGTGATATAAATTATTAAATGGAGTATATAATAAAAATCATCGAAGTTAGAATTATATGTTTAAAAGAAATACATTTTTAATCACTAAATTAGTTATAATATATGTCAGATTGTTTAAGCTTATTTCAGAGTTAATAAATAAAAAAAAATAGAAAAATATTTTTTACGAAAAAAAAATATGTTTACCGACACAGTTTACAAAGTCTTTCATAAAATTTGTTTAATTATTTTAAATTATATCTGCAATCATTACGCGTGGAACTTTTCCTTACAGAGTAAAAATTATTTTTGCGATATCTGTATTTAAAATTCTGACAAAATTTCAATCAATATCTTTACTTTAATTAATATCTAAAACAGCAAATATACCTTCATAATGATTAGTTTGCATAATAAAAGCTCGGCATCTGGTGCACTACCGCAAAGAGTATAATGAATGAGCGTATCACGCGATTTAAACTCGGCGCAGCAACCGTAATACAGTCAGATTTGTTGGCAGCATTCATCTTAAACGCAAATTTGCCGCGTGTTGCGCCTTAGCACAAAGCAGGACGGCAATCAAGAGACCGAGAGAGAGAGAGAGAGAGAGAGAGAGAGAGAGAAGGAACATCTAACCGGTAGTTTCAGTTTAATGAGATCGCGAACACACAATTAGAAACAATGTTCTACTCTGGTGGATGTTTACCTGCTACCGTTTATGCGTTTTGGAGCAGTTTATTTACAGGAGTTTCATTTTGCAAGTCATTTTCTCGCTTAGGTGACGTCAAATCGTGACTCGCTGCGTTTTATGCTATTCAGCCTTCTCCTTTGTGCTGTTCAAAGTAGAAATTATCGTGGTTCTGATACGAAGCATTGTATAGATAATAATGCAAAGCATAAGTATTTTAATTAATTGATTGATATAAGGTAAATATTTTTCCTAAAAACGTAATAATTACTTTATTTTTTCTTACATTAATAGAAAAGAGGATAGTTTCTTAAAAATATAATAATATCGTTCAATAATTTGATCAAATAAAAGTATTGATTACACATATCCGTATATATATCCAAAATTCCTTGATTATTTTTTGATCGTTATTAAACAGGGTTAAAAAATGTAATAACTTTTATTTACTTAAACCAGCTAAAAGCTGTTTCTTACATTTTTTACTTTGGTTTTTTGTAGTAAATGTAATATTAAAACTGACTTTAAAGATACTTAAAATCAACATATTTTTATCTTATTTTTCTTATTTAAATTAATGAGGTTAATGCTTTGTTAAATTATAATATATAATTGTTTTGAGTATTGAAGAGACTTAACTTTGTACAAAGTAGAAAACGATACACTTTCGGAACAACGATATTTAAAAAGTTTTTTGCGTGATTGCCTTTGGCTTTTGTTAACATATTTTGTTACGAAACCTTCTGTTTTTTCGTATAAATAAGCGACACTGCCTTACGTAAAATTTTTAATAAAATTCTAATGAGTGAGATAATGAGATAAAAAACAATGGCAATTCCCGTAATGGTGATGGCATAAACATCAAGAAGCGCCACTTGCCACCAGGTCAAGTCCATTGCAGGAGATCTTAATGAATCCTTTCCGTTTCTGACGACAAACTCAATCCAAAACGTCGCTGTCTCCATTGCGCTTTGCGGTCTGTCCCTGAATAGCCGAGACAACTTTTTAGCATTTTCTCTGCAATTACGATTAATAATAAGATCGTTTATATTGCTACAAGCTGTAATGTAAAAAAATGAACTTTGATGTACCGATAAATAGGATTGTTTAAAATTTCGGTCACTGCACGATCGAAATCTTGCTGAGTCACTTGGTAAGGGTTGCGCATAACGGCTATTTTGTGCTTGACATAATTCTTGGAGTTTGTCCATTGGTCCGCCAAAAGTGGCATACAGAGCATCGGTACGCCATAGTATATTGATTCTTGCGTTCCTAATAAACCTCCGTGGGTTATAAATACTTTAACATTTGGATGCTCTGGAAGTAAAAGAAACTTTATAAAATGAAATTCTCTGACTTAATTTTTACTTCACAACATACGTATCCATTACGCTCTTCCTATTTTTTACAATTGTTTTAGAAATTTTGTAGCATTAAACTAATAATACAGACCGGCAAAATAAAAAAAAGTATCTAGCTTAGAGTTGTAACTACTTTTTTTTATATAAAAGCCTAATTTCAAAAAATTTTAAGGGTAATTTGCTTCGTGTATTCACTCCGTATAATAGTATGTTAAATATCACTTCTTTTTTTATAACCTATTTTTTATGATTTTTATTTGTTTTTTAAATCATAAACTCGTAACAGACGCACCTCTAAGTGAGATACCTTTGTTTATTTTATGTAGCTAAATAAGTAAGAATAGCTGAAACAATGGACTGAAATATAATTTAAAAAACGTCTTCTCTCAACTGTAAATTCACATTATTATTAAAAAAAATAATTATGACTTACGTAATACTTTTTGTTGCGGTATCCAACGCAAAGCATAAAAATTGCTAGGTAATTTGACAGTTAAGTCTTCGGTATTATTTATTCTCAACAAAACCCGCATTGGCGCTACATTTTCTAATGTTTTAAATATAATAGTCAGTGCTTCCTTTGGAAGTACTTCTATCCGCATCGCTGATCCAAAAGTGAAGTAAAGTACTCCATTTTTACTCTCATCAAGCCATTCTTTTAGACCCTAAAACAGAAATAGAATGTTAACGCTTATGGAAGCTTTATTCAAACAAACAACAATGCCCTCACCTCTTCAAGCTCTGAACCATCGTTCTGAATGTGAAGGCCGCCTACTTCAATTACTCCCGTCGTCATTGGTTTGACTCCATTGATAGGAAAATACGTATTCATTAAGACTAATGACACGCTCCGTTCAAGTTCGCGGATGGAAGGCGTATCGGGCCCGAAGTTTTTCTGGAGCAATTGGTCTTGGTCCGTTGTGTAATACAAATAATTGAACTTGAGCAGATAAAACGCGTAGGTGTTGCAGAGGCGCTTCCACAGACCGTCTTCTGCAGGTATAGAAATCATGTTGTTGGGAGAAATTGCAACGTTTTCCGGATTGCCGATCATGTCGTGCATCCAAGGATACATAGCCGTAGTGCTGACAAGAACAACCGGTATATTCCAAAGATGACCAAGAATCATGAAGCAGTGATAATTCATCATCTAAAAATAAATCGGCAAAATCCGTCGGTAAGGTCATTTTGAGTGCTTTTCAGGTATTAAAATATAAATAAATTTTTTAGTAATTGCGTATTTACTCAATAAAAAAATAATTATTTTTATTCTGCACTGAGAAAAATGTCATAAGAAAATTTAATATATCATATAATAAAAATTACTATATTTTATAGTAACGTGAGGACATACTGAAATAATATTATCTTTTGCTAAACCCATATAGTAATTTTTTTAAATGTGAGTTTAAATTTAAAAAAATTTTATTTCCGTCGTTCGTATTTCCAGAATTAAGTAATGTTGCATTATTGAAATCCAATGTGAAAACAAATTAAATGATAGAAATAATAATTTTTTTTTTACGGCGGCTGGGCTCGATCCCGGGACCTTCGGCTTGGAAATCGGACGCGTTAACCATCTATACCCAAATAAGATTCTTGACATGACAATTTTGAAACTTGTACAAATGGAACCATCGCTCACGAGAGAACTTCAATGATAATATTTAATGATAATAAATAAATACGATAATACGAAAAAAATATATAATTAATTCGCATAAAATAATAATTAAATGGTGATTTGTTATGTTTTATTAATATAAAAGCAATACAAAATAAAATTACTCAAAACATAACCTCCATGAAAGCACGTGGCCTCCTCTGATTTACTATATTGCGTAGAATTTTTATTATATTATATAGCAAAATTTCTTATGATTGATTACAAAGTTGACTTGCACAAATTTTTACTATTTAAAATAGTAATTTTTCTAAACCAAGTGTTAGAAAAATTATTTCAAATATATTAATTTTTTCTATTAGTACAATAAAATTTGTCATAACTTGAATATGTCCCAGCGTTACTACAAAATATAGTAATTTTTCTTAGATATGTATTAAATTTTCTTATGACATTTTTCTCAGTGTGTTTAAGTATTTTTTATAAAAATTTTAAAAATGGTAAATTGGGTAATATATTTGATTTTAAAAACAGCATAGTATGAACTTATTAGATAAACTTTATTTACAGGATTTTAAAAATTATAACTTTGCTTCAAATTTCGTATGCATTTGGACTTTAATAAACATACTATGAAATAGATAAATATAACTGTAAACTTACATGCGTTATTATCACATCATACGGTCGATCTTTTGGAGGATTACGAGCTAAATTCAAAAATTCCGGATGCTCCATACTTTTACAAGTGTTGTAGCCTATTGCACCTAAGAAATTGAGTCGAAATGCCGTACCCCTCAAAGTATTGAAATTGTGACTGAATAAATCACTTGTATCGGGTAATGTCATTATTTGTTTATAGTTTGGCACTATTTCTTTTTGCTGAAAGCCAGTGATAACGTCTACTTGATGCCCTTTACGAGCTAAACCTTTCAATAACTGATTAATCATTATGAAATGACTTTTTACGGGAAACGGATAAATTCCCAAAACTCGGTATCCATTGCACACCGAAGCAGAAATTGCAACAGTTAACAATAAGATTATTTTTGACAAATTCATTTTTATTTTTTTATTTCACTTCTTTACAATGCACTTCGTTATATGTTCTAAGCTTCAAAATAACTACTTCTGACTATAAAATAATCACACTGATTATTATCACACTGATTATTATCACACTGATTATTATCACAGTTCACTAAATTCAAAACAAGCATCACTTTCAATAAGTTAAATATACAACACTCTTTCCTGAAACTGTAAATAAACCTATTAAATGACTTGCTAGATGTTGCCAGTCGCGGGACCACACGCCGACTGTGCCTCTTGGAGTAAAACAGAGAGTTAAGTACATGATATCAATTGAGAAACAAAAAGTCATGTTTATTTAGTGTTTTCAATCTCTTTTAATTTTTCAAGTATTACTCAGCAGAGTTCGATCAAGATAATTAAAAATATTAGCTGCACATAAAATGGAAAACTAGAATATAGTAGCAAATATCGTGCGACAATACTTCTGCTGCAATAAATTTTACGAAATACCTGTAATTTTGCTAACATATGTAACTTTTATTGCTTATACTCAATAATTTGCACATAATTAATAAATAATTTGTAAATGTGTACATTTATACGTATGTATCTTTCTTTATATTATATATAAAAATCTCACGCGATATTATCGATCTCATGCCTGATGGGATATCGAAATTGCTAGAGTTTATCAAATGACATGAGTCTTTTATAAAAAAAAAATGGAATAAGAAATTCGGAAATTAACCTAGTGTGTATAAATATATATACTTATACAATAATTTCGTCTTTATCTTAATTCTGCTTCTTATCTTTAGGAATTTTATCAGGTTTTTTGTAGAATGAGAATCGAATAATAACTTTGACGATTATGATTGTTATATAGAGGAAGACGAATAATCCACAGATAGTGACTGCAAAAACATCTAATAGTGCAATTTGCCACCATTGAAGATTCATTGCAGGAGATCTTAAAGAATCTTTTCCATTTCTTGCCACGAATTCGATCCAAAACATTGCAGTATCAAGTGCGCTCTGCGGACGATCTCGAAACATACTTGAATACTTCTTAATATTCTCTCTGTAATTAAATATAGTTTATTCGTGAAGTAAAATCTCAGAAAATAGAATTCAGGAAAAAATATAGTTTTGTACCTGTAGATATGATTGTTTAAAATTTCGTTTAAGGAACTACCAAATTCTTCTTGAGTAATTGACCCTAAGTCAACTTTAACAGCTATCTTTTTCTCGACATAATTGTGCGCATTGCTCCATTGATCAACAACAAGCGGCATACACAGCATCGGTACGCCGTAGTAAATTGATTCTTGTGTTCCCAGTAAACCACCGTGTGTTAAAAATACCCTAACATTCGGATGTTCTAAAAATTAGAATAAAAATAAACTGCCGAAATTTTATTTTAAAACTAAGAATTCTGAAGTAGTACAGAATCATTGTCATTTTTATCGTGTATATGTATATACAAAAAGAGTTGTACTTCCACATTTTTTCTAAATTTAAACTTAAATTTTTTTTCTAGTGAAGGTAAAAAGATTTAAATAGTAAAAGGTTAAAATATTTATAAGCTTACGCAATACTTTCTCTTGAGGTATCCAAGACATGGGATAAACATTGTCAGGGATTTTCATAGGCATTTTTTCAGGTTTTGGTATTCTCATCAAAGCACGAACAGGTGTAAGTTTTTGAATCGATGAGAGAATTACTTTTATAGTTTCATTAGGAAATATATCCAGAGTATAGATAGAACCAAGATTAAAATAAATTATTCCGTCTTTACTTTCGTCGAGCCATTTTTTTAATTTCTAAAGAAGGAAAGAAATATTCTAATTATAGTTTGTATACTATTTTCCAGCATTGCAGTTTTTAATTATATTAACTTTGACGTTCTAATAGATAATAAATATTATTATTTAAGCTATGCAGATACCTGCATATAGAAATCGCTAATATTATCTGTTAAGAAGACATAACTTTTTTTAGTATTAGAAATAGAAAGTGTATACAATTTAGTAAAAATCTAAATAGTTTATCAATGAACTACCTTATTAAATTTTACTTACACCTGGAAGGTCCGGGCCATCATTCTGAATATGAATTCCTCCAACTTCAATCAATCCAGTTGTCATTGGCTTAATGCCATTAATAGAAAAATAAGTATTTATTAAAACTAACGAGGCACTTTGCTCAAGCTCACGAATGGATGGTGCATCTGGCCCAAAATACTTTTGGATCAATTCATTTTGATTTCTCGAGTGATACAAATAATTTAATTTAGCGTAATTGAAAGCGTGCGTATTGTAGAAACGTGCCCAAAAATCGGTTCCCTCTTCCACAGGAATCATACTGTGAGGGGCAAATGAAGGGTTTTCTGGGTTACCAATCATATCATGCATCCAAGGGTAAAGATATCCTGTGCTCACTAACACTACTGGTATTTTCCAAAGATGGCCCAGAATCATAAAGCAATGATAATTAAGCATCTGCAACATTGTTATAATATTGTTTCAATACATGGAGAAAAAGTCTCAGTAAAAATTACTATACTGTTTAGAAATGCGAGCACAGACTGCCAAAACCCAAAAAAATTACGATACTTTTTAGTAAATTTTAATGAAATTTTAATAAAAATTCGTGTAATTTTATTAAATTTTTCTGAAATTTCAGTAAAATTAACTAAAAAGTTTGGTAATTTTTTGGGTTTTGGCAATCTGTGCTTGCATTACCAGAAAGTAATTTTTATTGAAATATTTGTAATTTTTACTGAAATATTTCTCTCCGTGTACTGTTATAATCTTATCAACTTAATTCGAGTAAAGATGATTAGTTATTTTTATGATTAATTATATATTTGTAATTTTTAGTATCTTCATTGCTTGATTCAAGTTACCTGCATTATAATTAAATCGTAAGGAGGATCTTTTGGTGGGTTGCGAGCTAATGCCAGAAATTCAGGATCTCCTAGTGCCTTGCATCTTAAATATCCAATGTAAGCCATAAAATAAGCCATATTATTTTGTAAGTGCTTAACCGTGTCGTAATTATTATAAATTGATGTTGCACTGTCGGTAATATTCATAATATGTCTATACTTAGGATGGGAGTGTTTTGGTGGTTGCACACTGACCAAATCAATCTGGTGACCTTTACGCGCCAAACCATAGAACAGTTGATCGAACACACCGAAATGACTTTTTTTGGAGATTGGATACAGTCCTAAAATTCGATAACCGCTACATAATTCAGCAGTTGCTATAATTGCATACAGTAGCAATATTCTAACGATTTTCATTTTCACTGTGTTCACTGTGTATTAATATATCAATGCTATCACACGAAACATTTACAGCTTTAAACTTTTAAAGCTTTATGTAGGTTTGTAATTTTGAATGTCTTGCATTATTGTCTGCTAGAAGATACTCATATTCTAAGAGCATAATGACTTGACTGATTCGCGTATAACTATCACAAGTGATACTTATTCAAGGCGCATCTAACCTGAATGATTAGAAGATATAAAATGATAGTTATCTCTGACATTGCTTTTCTGATAAGATTATTTGCAATGTTGTGAAAAAAATGTTGGCATGACATTCAAAGAAATGTTTTAGGTTCAACGTAAATGCAAATAATAGTTCATTTTAAAAGACCTCCTTCCTAAAAGTTTAGCTCATTTTTAATTAATATAAATTTTTATTAATAAATATTAGTTGTCAATCAAATATTCACCTTTAATTGTATTTCTCATTATTTATTTACAAAATTTAATAAAAAATTACAAATCCATCAACAATTACTCAGCAAAGAAATTCATATATATCTTATCTCAATAAACTATCAGCTAATCAAAAATACTGGAACATGACATCTATATAATTAGCATTCATCTACAAACTAAATCAAGTCGAGTGGTTAATAAAAAAAAAGCAATCAAAATATATCTTAATTATGCTAAAGATACCAATAGTTCCGAGTCAGAATCCAGTCCCCGACTGCAGGATCTCCCACTTTTAGTCGCTCGGCTATGCTCATCTCATGTGTCCATCGCAGTGTGGGGAGGATTATGACTCGGCACGTGGAACGATCGCTCAAATTTTAGGAGGGGGAGAGGAACACTTATCGCCGACGATGCCGCAATGCCTCGTTGAAAAGTTATGGCTTTACGGATGGCTCCCCGGAATCGTTCGCTCCAATTTGCAAATTACGAGCGCACTCGTTTGGCGACTTCTGGAACTATATGGAATGGAGGGGGGAAGGGGAGGAGACGCATATAACGATTTGAATATATCATCTGCGAATTGTCTGAAGATTCTGCTGCTGTCAGAGTTCATTTGAATTTGTTTTAGTTTTCGAAGTAAGGGCTTTTGTCAAGTACACATTTATTTTTTCAAACATCGAATAATCCATATCATCAATACTATATATATCCATATAATCAATACTAAACTAATGACTAAAAGTGTGTCCTTTTACACGTGTTAATCACCAAATTTCTAACTTCTCGAATTTTTTAACCTGCAGCTGACACCTTGGGGTCGTTTCGATCCCAGAGGTTTTCAGTCGAAATTTTCGTAACTTGAAAGTTTGAAAATGTGGTCTGTACTATACCTACACATAGACTGCAATTACTTCCCTTTAATCCTTTCTCCTAAAACCGAGCGACAACTTTTTCGCGCTGTGATATTCGACTAATAAATTCCGGTTTAATAGTTAAGCTATAAAAGCGTGGTTAACAAGGTGCCAGCTAAAGGTTTAACTAAATGCCTTATTCTTTGTCAAAGTATTTTTTCAAAAATAGTCAAAGCTATTAAGCGCCAATTTACCGTTGCGAAATTCGGGCTGCTTTTAACTCGAGGTGCATGATCCGCTCGCTGACGTTCCAATTATCGTGTCGCGAAACAATGTTCACGCACAGTGATATTTCATCCCGCCGCTGCGAGGGAAATCCGAATAAATGGGCCACGTATACGACGCTGCCGCGATAAATGTGTCATCGGATAATCGTTACGAGCCGTCTCCTTGACAAATCCCGTGGAAAAATGGAGTGTGGAACCGATCGGCAGCCAAGCCTATCGACCTTCCGATCGGAAAAAGAATGTGAATTTTTGTTTTGCCGGAATTTTTGGACCGATGCTTTTGAAGATAATATTGCACTGCAACGACAAGCAGGGTTATTTCGATTTAAAACAAATATGATTAATGTACATTTCATCTATTATTGAATCCCCAAAATCTGTATCATTTCTTTGTCAGCTTTTCACTAATGTCAGTATTAAAGTACTGCCAGCGAAGAGTAAAAATAGCGTTAAAAAACTGTTCAAACACTTAAATTTGACCTCATCTTCTGAATGAAAGAAATCGAATCAAGCGGGAAGAAGCCAATGAATTTAATTTTCTTACCCTTACGTTATTAGTCCTCCCCTTTGTACCGAAAAGGAGTCCGGAGGTAAAGTCACGGTAGCTCGACTAACTCCACTGGACAGAAGCCAGCGGCTGCGGCTCCCTTTACTCTTTGGCCCGCCTCGCCCCGCAAACACCAAAGAATAGCCGGGGGAAACAAGGCCGGCCTTCCCGAACTTCAATTACTTTCTCCTCGCCTCTTGTCCACTTTCCTCCTCGGTAATCCTGCGGATGATGCGCGTGCCGATGTTTACGCCTCATGTAAACGAACTCACGCAGGGGTTACATAAGGTTCACGATGACAGTTTTAATGTAATTAATAAATGGGTTATGCGGAAAATCATATGCCACGGAATTTCGAGTAATTTTGGTTGCGAGGGGATCTTTTGCAAATAAATTTCTGATGACGAGGGCGGGTCTGTAAGGCGATTAGGTTTAATTATGCTGGTATTTAGAGTAAAAGAAAGATTTAGAACCACTACTTTATAAAGTATTCTAATAAATGTTTACTTCCAGAATTTCTAATTTAAAAATATTAAAACCAATTCATTATTAAACGTTTAAGGAGGTTCTTACGTGGACAACTAAAGTCAAACTGGTAGAAAAAATGAACTGAAATATACCTTCTGATTTAAAAATCGAAAAATAATTATTAATACAAAATTTTACTAAAACTAATGCAATTATTGTCATTACCCATTGAAAACGAAATAAATAGACAATAGCTTGATCACTTTTGTATAAGTGTCGATCTGTCGAGTGACGTATTTTACACGTGTACGTTAGGCGTCACGCGTAATAATTTGAACATTTTATGATTTTATCTAAAAACAAATAATAATAATAAAAATAATATTTGATAATATTATTTTATATAATATAAAGTAACTAAAAAAAAAATTCATTAAGATTTATTTTAAACATTTTAAATATTTGAAATGCGCGCGTCCTTCACGTGCTCTAACGTGCGTGATCAACGTTTACTTACTTTAACGGATAATTTCTCAACATTTTCCACGATTACGAGTAATTTTCAATATGTGATCTGAAAGAGGAAGCTTTTTTTCGATTTATATATTTTACTCTTATCAAAACATTGTATATACTTTGCAAATATAGAATTTCACTCGTCTTGTTCCTCCGTCCCGTAAGAGTCCATGTAAAAAGTAAATACTCTAAGCTTTAATTTCATACAATTTTGCACGCTAAGCGGGTAAAATAAAAACGCCACGAGATCCCGCACAACTTAAATAACTATAAATCCTTTAGCTTAGTTAATAAAAATCCGTGTAAGAACCTTTTTAATTTCATCGACATAAAACAACTATGCTTGTATATACGTTTACGTTTGTACTATTCACCCTGGTAGAAATGGAAAATATTTCTTACCTAGGAAATAGGTAGCAAAAGAAAAGATTAAGTAGGAACAAACTAACTTTTTTAGAATATAATTTCCTAGCATGAAACGTTTTTTTCCCACATGAACTAAACATTTAATAGAATAAAAGCTTTCATTAAGTAGCTAATCTAAATGTTCTAGAAAAGTAAGGCTAATGTAACCTCATCACACTCAATGTCACAATAGAAAAAAATTTTACCGATTGTCTGTCTACATAAGAAAACCAAATTATACACTATATTTATATTTATTTTAATTTTATATTAGTTCATTTACGTTTCATATTCTATAATAAAATATAAAGAAAGATTTATAATTAAAATTTTGAAAGCTGATAATATAGTTCGTAGCTATTAAAATCAAATTTTCTGGCTATTTAAAATGTGGAATTTTTTCTTATGTATTTACAAGGTAAAACTTCTCTTGTTATGTTAGGATATATTTCATATTACAACAATAACTTTCTTAGCTATTTACTAGCCAATGTCAATTAGAAAGAAAATTCTCAGCCTATTTATAGCGAAATCATGTGAAAAAAGCGTTTCATCGCGACCTATTAAATAGCCGTGGGATTAACTGTTTTCCTGGCCATTTTCAATGCTGGAAATTCTACCAGGACAGAATCTTGATGAATAAATAAACTACTTTTCAATATAATGGACGGGGCAGTTAAAACTAGGTTAATTTATACTTACCGTAATATAGGCTTAAGTATAAATAATCAATATAGTCTTTAACATGTTCTAATTACTGATTTTTAAAGTCTATAGAAATTGTTCACGCGTAACATATATTTGAAATTCAAAATGATTAAAAAGTAAGTATATAGATGATAAAACTGCCTATCTGTTCAGTTTCAATATTTACATTTCTGCACTGTATAATACTCAAGTAAAATAGGTCGTTTTTTAAAACTTTATTAAAAAATATCAGTAAAAGAGGTAGTAATAAAACCAACCTTTTAAAAATAATATTGCATCCTCCGTACAAAATTATTTTTCCACATTAAAAGCCTTCAAACTTTTCATTAAAACTTCACGATTAACAAATCCTCTATAGAGGAGATTATATATAATCTCCTCGCAAAACGTAGCGCAGGGCAATGAAATCTCAAAAAATCCATCCTCGTTTAATCCTCCCCCGCGTTAAAATATTGCGTTTCCATCCACCCCCGAGCAAGGCGAACTCAATTAACTTAGCATAATAACGAAATTCGCCCGCAGCGTCCATAAAGCCAAGGTCCGCGCGCGGCAGCCGAAAATCGAGGAAATCTGTCCCGGAGTCCGACGGAAAGGCGATACAGCCGGGCGCGGCTCAATTATCTCCTTCTTACGCTCGGGTTTCCCCGGCAGCGTAACCATTATCCCGGAATCTCGTTAATAGGTCGGGGGGCACAAAGGATGAGGATAGGCTTGAGATAAGTCTAGGAATGAGCGCTGGAAAAGTTGGCGGCGGAGGCGAAACTAGTCGGTTACCGCCGCTCAAAGAGAGTTTTCGCGCCGTGGAAGTTTCGGAGCTGATTAAAGCTGCTCGGGCGCTGCTTTTCCCGTCGCGCTCAATTCCCAAATTAAAGTCCGGACGATGTTCCTCTATTTTCGGGATGGCCCGGTTAGTGTCCTTACTTGCGCTCGGCTTGGATTAGGATTTACTTATCGTTTGTCGGACGAAGGACGCTGATATTTTACTCCAGTTTCGGACGTTTAACAAGGTTTAGTTAAACGAATTCACTATAATATTCTTAAAATTTTAAAAATATGGAATCTATCCATAGCGAAGCGGTTGTACTTAAAACGAGATTACGGCATTATATTAATAAAATGGAAAATCCCGGTTACCGGAAGTTGTAATTGCTCTTTGAATATTTTAATTAATATTACTTGAACCGGTGCAAGCAGCTTACAACTTTCAAGCGCACTTCAACTCGACTTAAAGCAAACAATCTTGAAAAATGAATGCATTTCTATGTTAAACCAACCGGCGCTCGATCCTACCCCTTGTAAGACAACAGATTCATTGTTTCCAATTTTACGGCTTACCTCTCGCATATCCTCTCGATGCATTCGTACTATTGAATCGATCAATATGCAAACAATCCGCCTCTCTTCAAGAATCCTTCTTCCTCTCCCGAACGAGAAACTTATTGCTCGTGACGCAACGTCGAGCCCCCTTTACGTTTACGTCCTCTCGTGCTTCCGGGAGAGACGTAGTATAATCCGGCTTCGCGACGCCGTCTACTGCAGCAGCAGCAGCAGCCCCTTTCGCGTCATAAATATTTGTCTGACATTGTCGCGCAGCTTCAAGATAAACGAGACGTCTCCGGGCTTGTAACGAAATCATAATCGCGCGTTTATACGTAATTTATGCGCGTCCTCTGCATTTTAAAGCCTTTTTAGCTCGGTTGGAAAAGTTCACTTGCCGAAAGGTTCGTTAAAGCTTTTCAAATTTTAATCCTGGAGGAGATATGCTGATTTTATACGAGAAGTTTTTTGCGTTGGTGTTCTAATGTGAAGTTTTAACCTTGTATGCTTCGTTTGCTTGATTATTGAAGCATTTCAGCTGATGCAATATTCTTCTATTACTTGCTTTGAAAAAATTTGTTTTTATATAAAAAGCTTAGGATTAACATTTGTTTACCTTAAAGAATATTTCAGTAAAACGCTCACAGAGGTGGTACATTTTCTATGAAAAATTTCTCTTTACTAATGTGTAAATAATGAGTTAATTACTAATTGTGTTTGTTTGAAAAGAATGATCCATTTTCCATATTTAACATCAATTTAAATAACTCTCTATTATGCAATATTCCTTTATTTTATATAGACTAACATACCTAATTTACTCTGATAATTTAACGATTCTAAGTATTATTCCACTAATCATAATAAAAGTAGAGCTGCTGAGAACAGACAAATAATTTCCGTATAAAAGGACTCTCTTAAATAATAATATAGTTGCACTCAGAAAAAGAGTCTTCTTATACGGAAATTATTTTCCTCTGAATTCAATCCGCTCATTATAAGTAGGTTTTTCCTTTCAGATCGAATAAAATCTTCTTGAATCGAAAAATCATAATAGTTTTCATGAGCAGAGGAAAATACTCTCGTAATCATTTTTCCCGAAGGGGAAAAAAGACTCTATTCCCCGGTAAGCCCCACCAGAGGCTTCGTCTAAATAAAATTAAATGATAAAAGTATTAATTAAATGATGAGTTGTAGTAGCTGGATCTCGACACATTCCGGCCTGCTTTCGGGGGACTTTCGGGTCCTTCTTTTATTTATTTATTTCGTGAAGATTACTTCAGTACGGGTCTGCATCGGGCTCCTCCTAGAGATACCCTGTACATTTGTAACAATAGCTCACTCTCGCGAGCAAACTAGCGAACGGCTAGATCCGAGCGTCACCGCCAGGCGGCTATCCGTTGCACGCCGCGCCCGCAGTCAGACTAGCCGACCGAATGCTTAAATAGAGCGAGGTAATGTGAGGTAGCAGGTTCAGCGAAAATTGGAACCTCTTTTCATTTTCATCTTCATTGCTGATGAAATTGTCGTACTGACTGACTTAAGGAGGTTCGATAGATCTTTCGTGCAAGGTGAGGAAAGAGGGTCCCCTCTCTCCCCGCTACCGGCTTCCCGCTTACCACGCGTCCCCCCCCCTCCCGCAGCCCACGAACTCTAAGTTTTGTTCATACTTTTGTATGTTTCTGTGACACGGGATTATAAACGATCAAGATCCTTTCTCTAATCATTATTTACAATTAATTTTAATGATCAAAGGCCCAATAACCTCTTTCTTCCATAAGAGCCGGTGTATAAAATCATGATTTTAACATCGATTATCTCCAAAACTATATTGTCAATCGCTCTAAAAATTTTCAATTACACATTGAATGTTGAACTGCGTATCTACTTTATTCTGTTGAACCAAAACAGGTAACTTATTTACTCCAAGATTGTGTTCATCATAATCACATAAATCAATTATTATCTCATCCTTGTTCATAGACGAATTCGCTTCAACATTTTGAACAAAATGAGCAGATTCTTTTACATCATTTGAAGAATCATCAAAAACTCTTGTTTCTCTAGGATCAAATAATAACTGTTTTTCGATAGAAGTTGCGACAGAAGTTGCGGTAATGTTTGTCTTTTTTTGTCCAGGTATCCCATCAACATTTTTTAGTTTTAATTCTTGTAATTGTTGAAAATACTCAAATTTAACTGCATCAAAATTTTTCCTAAAAATATCATAGCATTTTTTCTTATATCTTTTCAAAGTTTTTTTATGCAGTGTTTTTTTAGTAATGTGAAGTACAATTTCCTCCCACACGCTATGTTTGTCATTATAAATCTTACTTTCTTGTGATTTTTCAAACATTTCAATATCGCATTGCCTAAGATTTCTATTAGAAACATTATTTAGTAAAGCATGAGCAATATTACCAACAGTAAATGTAGAATAGTAATTTGAATACTTTTTTAAGTTTTTTGTATTTTTTGAATAAACCATCTTTAGTACTTAAGAAATAATCTATAGATTTTACTTATAAAAATGTCTCGATGTAATAATTGTGATACTGATATAATCAAAAAAGGAAGGACTAAGTATGTTGTTTCAGGAGATGAAGTATGTAACGTTAACGCTTTTTGCGTGTAACAAGTCAGCGCATCCTACACTGACTTGTTACTATTTATATTTTGACGAGCACGGCAATACAAACACCGTCTAGTCAGGTCAACCACCTGAGCGTGTAAACACTCAGGTGTTTACTTAGGATTTAAAAGGAGGCGAAGTCGGGTGTGCACAAATAATAAAATATAATTTCATTTCAATTTTAACTAAACGATTTATTTAAAACTAATTTTCAAATTTACAATTTTCTTCAGGAACTCCGGACCGAGTTAATCTGTAATAAATCATACGTTCGTATTACAATCAAAGCAACTTAACATTTACTAGTTTCGCGAGATTCCGAGAGTCTAGAAAACGGCCCTAGCGTATAGACACTTGGCCCGTCTTCTTCGGGAAGTACTTCGGCAAGAGTTCACCGAAAAACTTCCCGAATCTGTAAAATCGCGCCTATTTATTCCATTTCGAGTAGAGGGGATTTTCGCGCTAACTACCCTCTACTCTAACATTTAATTAATAAGAGAAGGGAGCGACCGCGGAGAGGGGACCTCTCCGAGCTCACTTACTTCAGAACCGTCGACGCTCGCGGTTAATAATATCTATATATAACATATGTGCAGAGCCATTTGATGCTCTGTCACAAGTATTTTGTAAGCCTTGCTATAATTTAATAATGCAGGTGAAGAACTCAAAATCCCTGAATAAAACAAGTAGTGAGTTGAATGTTAAATTATCATCCAATGATGATAAACTTAAACTACAAGAACAAGTCAATAGAAATACTGCTGATAATGATGCTGTAAATGATAATTTAGTTGTAGATCATCAAAATATAAATAATTCTGATAATTCCAATATTTATGAAGATAAAAATATTAATTTACCTATCAAACGCACAATCATATCAGGGAGTAGTTGCATTTTTCGTTGTTCTAAACCGACTCTATTACGAACGATTCCCATTCACTGTCGTGCTCAGGTATTTCATAGAACTGGTATTTATGTTCCCGAGATGTCACGATGTTGCTTCAGTCATTTTAAAGAAGACAATGTTTTTTTAGATTACGAAATATAAACTCTAATTCCTGAAGCAAATAATGCTGTAGTGACTATTGATCAAATTGTTTTATTTTTAAACTCTTTAAGAAAGAAAGAAACAGTTTCATTAGATGAACATTACTTTGAAACTATTGATGACCCAACATTGCAAAAACAAACTGGTTTAGATCGAAAATCCTTTGAGAAACTATTAAGTCATTTAAATCTTAGTACAAAGCGAACGTCGTCTTTTGTTTTAGGAATATATCTATGGAAATTAAGAAATAATCATAGTGACGAAATGATTGCTAATCTTTTTAAAGTACCGCGATCGACAATTGAAAGATACTACAAAGAGGTTAGAGCTGAACTTCTAAATACTTTTGTACCTTTATATTTAAGTGAGGATAATAATAGTCGAGAAAAAATGAAGGAAAACCTAACTACGATTAGCAAACGACTTTTTTTAAATGATAATCCAGAAGCAATAATTACAATTTGGGACGGAACTTACGTGTATATTCAAAAAAGTTCTAACTACACTTTCCAAAGGCAGTCTTATAGCATGCACAAAAAAAGGAATTTAATGAAACCTATGATGGCAGTAGCACCTAATGGATATATTTATAACGTTTATGGCCCTTATCCAGCCAATATTACAGATGCTGAGATTTTGAAATCTCTCATGCAAAAAGAGAACTTTAACACTGTGTTCAAGCCAGGAGATAAGTTTATCGTCGACAGAGCTTTCAGAGATGCCATTAGTACTATCCAAGAAAAGGGTTTTCAAGCTTTTATGCCGTCATACATTAACAAAGGCAGCAAACAATTAACTACTGAACAAGCTAATTTTAGCAGGTCAATAACTAAAGTTAGGTATATAGTTGAAGTTATAAATGGTAAAATAAAGAAAACATTTCGTTACTTTGATGCAGTGTGGAGTAATAACGCCGTTGAACATATGTTTAAAGATTTTCGTATTGCTTGTGCAATCTTCAATGCTTTTTTTTACAAATATGAATCTGATAAACAATATGCAGATGCAATTTCGGAATGCATACAATCTCGTATGAATAATCCTAATATTATTTCACAAATCGTTAATGATAATAATTTAAATAAAAAGAAATCCTTTTTTGAAACAATCAATTTAAAAACATTACCTGATTTCCCCAGATTAACTTTAACAGAATTATATTTCATATGCTTAGGTTCGTATCAGTTAAAACAGGCAATATCATATTATGCTGAACATATAAACTTAGATGGTAAATACGAATTCGAAATATGTACAGAAACACATAAACTCAATTTAAATAAGTACGGATTAAACGACAATACTCTTTTAATCAAAATTCGCATGAATTCAAGACATTCAAAAAATATGAAGTATTTATTATATATTTTGATAGATAATAATTTTAAGTCTTATAAAGAGGTAAAAAATAAGAAGATTGAAGATAATAATCTTACTGATAATGCTGTCGACTACATTAAACAAGAGATTAACTCAATACTATATTACTGTCAATGCAAAAATGGAAATCGAACTGTAGGGTGTTGTGCCCATGTTATGTCTGTATTATGGTATTTAGCTTACGCCCGATATTTGCCTTCTATTAAAACTCCAGGTAAACTATTGAAAGATATTTTTGAAAAATCTACAGTCACTCTTGAAAGTGATGAGGAGAATGAATAACAAAAGTCTTGACAAATATCAATGTAAGAATGTTATTATACCAACCAAATAATAAGTTTAGAAAGCTTATACGACAATATAATTTTCTCTCTTCTGATAAAAATTTTCATTTCAAAAATCATTTTTTCAATTTTTCAAAGAATTATACGTTATTAAACGATAATAAAAATAAAAAAAAAGAATAAAAAAAAATAAATCAACAAAAAAATAAAAAAAATAAAAAAGATAAAAAAAAATAAAAAAAAAATTTTAAAAATACAAAAAAATCAAAAAAATGGGGCCATATTCCGTCATGTCCTCGTTCGTGGTCCTGGATTCGACAGAGTACGGAACATGGATAATAAATAAGGATAAAGACATTACATTTTCATGAAAAATAAAGACAGTTAAGTAAGTAAGAGTGAAGAGTTTTATTCTTACTTTTACCGTGTGCAATGGAACAATGAA
>JAWWEO010017857.1:0-22754 GCA_035582975.1 Ormyrus labotus
GCACTCGCTTTACCACAAAAAATAGTAATTTTTAATACGGTTATAGTAAATATTGAAATAACATTTTTCTCAGTGTAGTGTTCAACATTTTTTTTAACCTTTGAGGTACGTGACTGAAGAAAATAAATAAAAATGATTCATAAGATATATTACATACGAAAGTATCAATCATAGAGTCCTTAATGAGTTCCCGGTCCTCTAAGGATTATTATAATCATTAAATATACCGGATGTCCAGGACCTTCCATCCACCCCATTACTCTTAAAAATACTGTTTAAAAATTGGTTTCTAAAACTAATTAATTTTAATTGTCCTATTACAACTTGAATTTTATTATTTAAGTAAAGAGGACACGCATTTAAAAAAGTGCACAAACGCAAAATATTGTACAAAAATTTTATTTAACTTTAAAATAGAATCTCGAATAAATTTCTCTTTCGTGCTTATTTCACGAGCGAGGATTCTCCTAAAATTAAAAAATTTTCCTATTCCCTCGAACATTTATTATGAAATGAAACAAAAATTCACTTTTACAGGTACTTTCTATACGGATCTCCCGCTGAAATCCTGTATTTTTAACATCAGAATTTTTTCTTTATCCAAACCCTTTTGCTTGATCTCCCGCTACCCCCTCCCCTTTTCGGCTCTATCTCTATTATTCTAGCTTCCTCTGTCAACTTTTTCCGGCCCTTTAGAGAAGGGTAAATATCGTTTAAAATTCTTGCTCTTATTCTGAAAACACTTTTACCGGCATTTCGCTCAACGCCATTCTACTGCAAAAAATATTGTTTTAAGAGAATTCAGTTAGACGAATATAAAATCTCTTGAAAGTAGTTATAAAAATTAAATCAAGTATTTCTTATTCAAAGCGTCGGACGTGCCTGAAGAATGGTAAGTTCGTTTTCAATTTAAAGTTATTTCGTTAAAATATTGCATTTTTTAAATGATTTAATTATATAAAATTACATTTATACATGTGACAAAATAAAAAAATAATTAAATAAATTATTAATATCTTTTGTCGGGGTGTCTATATTCCGACGGGCACCACTTCCGTAAAATCCAACCGAGATTTTCTCAAAAACTTGGTCGGAATAATGGAGCATTTGATTAAATGCAGAGCTACATCCGGCCCCTAGACTAGTAGCACGCTGCATTTATCGGGCTAAAATACTTTCTGCAGCAGTCAATGGAGCACCTGGGGATGCTGATTCATCGGCATATTTTAAAAGATTAATATTTTGTTCATAATTTTTCTGAAGCATTCTGACTTTCTGATTATTCCGGTTTTCTGGTTATTTTAGCCATCGTTCTTTTTTAATTTAAAAAAAAGTACGTTATTAAACATTTTAAAATGTTTTTTCACCTATTTTAGGAACATCTATAATATAGACGTCGCCATCAAAAATACTATCACAATGCTTCCTCTAGGAGGAAGCAAAATTTCTCCGATATGCATAAATTGACAATTCCAGATTTCCTCTATTTATACATCATACTGCTTCTAGCTACACTTCGAGCCAACACACATTCTTCCTTTAAATATACTCTTCTAAATACACGTGGTTTTTTTAAATACGATATCATGTATTAATTTCGACTTCTTGGAAAAATTCGAATAAATAAAAAGCAAGAAGAAAACTTTATGGTTCTCTCATTTTAAAATTATTAGATAAATGTTTTAGTGCAGCAGCACTTGCAACTACAAACAAGAGTAGCAATAAAGGCTTGCAGCTGGCGGCAAAGTAAGATACATATGGGTTGCAGGCAAAGCTTACTAAAACGCCTATATGTATAAGTTAATTACACGGATAAGAATATAAATTTTATGCTCACATTTCCAGATATATTATGTTTCATAATGTACTTGTAGTAGTAATATAGTTTATGTGTAATGTCGAAATATCTAAAATATTAAAATATGCGCGAAAACTTGGATTTGTCACATCGCGTTTGAAAAAATAGTACGTGAATCTCAATGCCTAAACTGAATGAACCATTTATTATTAGTATTAAAAATAACATAAAACATTTGCTTATATCCAAGATAAGCATAATCTGCATAAATAATAACTTGTTTTATTTCGAAAAAGAGAATCCTTGTTTGCGTTTAATTCATTTAACTAATTTGGTTTCGCAAAACGTCTTCTAATCAGGGTAATCAGCCAAATTTATCGACGACTCCGTTAATCCAGGCAACGTCGATTTTCTTAAAGCTTCCGAGAATCCATAAAGCAGACTTTTTTCAATTTCAAGCCCCACCGTCGTCATTCGATTAGCAGCGCAGCGCCGTTACAGATATATCTCTCTCAATGATCCAGAAAAAAAAGCACTCCTCGCGTTTAAAACTCCCCGCAATCAAGTCCATCAATCCATCAGAGTTAAAGGCGCCAGGCTCGGTCTCTCGCGCAATAACCGAGCGATTTTCCAAGCGACTCCACGCGATAGGCACGTGACGACACCGTACCCAAAGCACCTAGATATTCGCACTCGACGAGGACGGACGCACCGACCGTTCCAGCAAGGCCAATGTCGAGTGCACTGCGCGCGCCAACTGTGGATCTCGGTGGTCAAGGACTATCGAGAGAGAGAGAGAGAGAGAGCCGAAACGCGCGGCTGGACGGATATGTTCTATGACGACGCCTACATCTGCACCGCGCGCGCGTAATTCCCCGAGGCAGCCTATGTACGTGACCGTAATGTCAGATCGGCGCGGTTGACGCCCGACGCGAGATCTCGTTTAATTATTACCGCAAGGCGCGCTCGGGAATTTCGCGGTTCCGAGCGGACTAGACGCGACGGATATTAATCGACGGCTGAATTGGGCAGATGGAAGAGGAAGATGTCTAAGGAGCAATTGTCTGGGGCTCCGAGCAGCTGGGCTTTTTCTTCGTAAGCTGATTGGGAGGCGAGAGTGGGATTAATCTCTTTTTCAATGCGACACGCGCCAGCTGGAAATATGGACTCGTTTCGCAAAATTGGAGAAGAATTCAAAATGAGAAAATCGTTTATTATGTTTTGACAGACTGGTTGTAAGAAATTTTTATTTTCATAAAGTCTTCTTCCAATTCTCTTCTTTAATCGACGACATTTTAAACAATCAATAACGTAAATAATCACAATTTCATATACCTAACAGCATCGATAAAGTCTTCTTTTTAATTTTATTTACTTGATATTGGTTTGGCACCTATAAAATGAAATGTTTTTCTAAATAACAAGTCGATCCCGGAATTTGCAATTAATTTAAATAATTATGGGGTATTTCAAGATACTATTACTATAGAAATGAATTAAAAGTTACGAATCATTACAATTATTAGATTATAGTAAAATTATAGGTAATTGTTGGAACACAATAAACAATTATACGTATTAAGATGATTTTACTGCTTTTTTTACAAAAAATAAAGCTTTACAATCAACCAATGCTGTTTTATGCATATAATCTCAATGTCTTTATAATTAACACTAGAATAAATAAAAAATATAATTTCAAAAACTTTAAAAGTACTTTATTTAATCACATCAAGTAAAAAATTACAGCAAGTAAAAAAATTTTTATGACAGTAAAATTATTATAATAAATATAAAAAATTTATGAGAGTAAAATTAGCATAATAAAAATAAAAGAAGTATATAAAAGGCGGCATCGGTCGTAGCATCCTTGTCGCTATCTAAAACAAACAAATATCATAGGTTTTAATTTAGTTATTTTAAAATTGTTAGCATAAAATTATTATATATTTGTAGAAGTACTTCGTTCGTTTTAATACAATAGAAAAAAAAGGTCAAATTGATATATAAAATCATCAAAGTGATCTTTTTTTTTTCATTCAACTTTCAACTAATACTAACTATACTAAAAACTGTATCAATTGAATCTTAAATTGAGAATGTTTATAGGGTATTGATATCCGTAAACAATTTAATAAACTTACAGTTATCTATCCCCCAAACAGTCCCGAACAGATACAATTATACACCTCCCCGCTTGAAGTTATAGTATATTACACCGAAAAAAGTAGTTTACTTATATCCCTGGTAGAAGCGCTGACGATTTTTTAGTTAATTTTGTGAGACATGCTCGGATTGGCCTAAAAACTATTGAAATAAGCGGTTAAATCGTCAAATTTCTACCGTAGGATTTATAATATTTTAGGTGTATACTAAATAGACAGGTTACAATTTTGCATTAGTTATTTATTAGTTGCTGATATCGATATTACTGGCCAAGCTGTTTTTCTGCATTCGACTTATAGAAAAGTTGTTGCTAAAGTTAACAGCCTGCTGAGAGGCGCTTTGATTCACAATTTCGGATTAGTTTAGGTGTTTTCGAAACGGTACACGAAAAGAAGCTTGTTGACTAAGTCCACCAAAGCATTCGAAAAAAATAATCATTTCACTTGGATATTTAGAAAGTTTCGAAGTATAGACGCGGAAATTATTGGCGAAGCGATCGTTTAGAAAAAAAGATTATTATGAATTCCAATCCAAGATCGAAATGTAAATATCGCCACTGGCAGGCTTCGACTAAAACGTGTCGAGCGACTCCTCCATCAGGAACCTGACAGAAAAACAATCTAATTCAGCCATGACTTTCTCAGAAACAATCTGTACCCCTATTATTTAATCTTCTCAAACGAGTTCGTTCCATTTTACAATCCCTTCCCTCAGCCCCATTAACAATCTCGGAGCGCGCAACGAGTCCAGCCCCTCTCCTTTCTCTCTCTCTCTCTCTCTCAAAGGCTCGTTTCTGAATATTTAAAACCGAGGCGAGCGCATTAAACCCCCTCCCACCGTCGAAAGTAGAAAAAGACCTTAGCCGCTCGCAATTACGGCCCGGCGTTTGCTCGGCAGGCAGGGAAGGTGCTGGGTTAACGAGAAATACATTGATCCCGATTTAGCATGCACTGCTAGCCGTCGGCTCAATCAGGAAAGCCCGTCCTGGACGAGCTCGAATTAATCAAATTGACCCGAGTGAGAGAGAGAGAGAGAGAGAGAGCTAAGCGCGCAGGCCACCTATTGACGCGAAAATTCGCGAGCTTTCCGACGAAATTAATTACGGGCTCGAGGCTTTTCTTGAGCCGAGTCGAGTTGGGTAATGTGGGAGAACGGAGCTTTATCGATTCGATAGCTGGTCGCCGTGTTTGTCCGAGATTTCCGGGAGGAGAGAGTAATATAGCGAGAGGTTTTGGCACAGGTCTTTTTATTGAATGTTCCGGTTGCTGCTCCTCGAGTGCGTCGTGCTTGCTTCTTTGTTCTTTGGCTGTATCTTTCGATTTGGGATAATGAGAGTTTAGATGATTACGCAATTGGACTTTTTCTAGGGAATCTCCTGAAGCCGTAAGCTAATATGATTTTTAAGTTAAATAACGCGTAATTCAATTTAGGTATTACCTTTTTACGGTTTAATGTTGAAATCAACATTTTACACCCATACGTAATTCATTTATTTATCAAATTAATTTACTTTTTATAAGGTTATCTTTGTATACATTGGAAAACGTTAAAACGCAATCAACTGTACCTTTCTACTACAAAATGAAATATTTAAAATACAAAATCGAATAGCCAACAAGCAACATCCATCTTACGACAGACTGAAAGCAAAGAGTAAAGGGTGGTATATTCTCTGTTTTAATACATATATTTCTTGAGAAGGATTTCAGTTTTAAAAAACGATCAAAAAGTAAATGCACCCCGCTGTAACCATACCGAATATTAAGTATTCCGAAAACATATTAATATTAAGCACCCAAAAGCAAGCTCCGAGCCGCAATTGTAAAGCCAAACTTTACGATTCGCTTGAGCCTTCCGCCAAGAATAAGGTCACTTATAGGCGGACTGCGGATTTCGCAATAAATTTCTCAACTCGATCCGACCCACGCATACTTTACCTCGGGCATAAATGCTTCGAGAATAGGAGCTTGCGGCGGCTCGAAAAAGAGCTTTAAACGGACGACAATGAAAAGCGCGGGATCGATCAGCGGGACTTGGCGATTTTCCGTGCCTTTCAAAGACTACTATATACCGCTCGATTTCTTTCTCGCGTTTGCGGGGATTGAATGACACGAGGGAAATTCCGTTGGTCGAGCGACGCTTCTCGAGAGCTTTCGGTCGAAGGGAATTTTTCGCTGGATTGATTCGACGAGTTTCTAATCGTTATTTCGCTGAATTTTGAACCCGTTTCGTGGACTCGAAAACAGAGTATTTGGAATAACGTGCCTAAGCGCGTTATTTGCGAAATCGATAATCGACGAGCTGCTTGCAGGGGGGGGGGGAGCTTCAAAGGATTTGGTTGAGCTGTTAACCCACTTAGGAAAAGCCATTTTTAATAAATAATTATCGGCCAAAAGCCCGCGGAGGAGCTTGATTTTGGAACGAAGATTGATTTTAGTGAATCTTTTAAAAATTGACTGTACATCGATAGAATTTAATAGGACAATATGTACAATGGATAACGTATTGATCTTAGTACATTAGTTCCCGATTTGTGCTTTTTCCAGTAAATATACGTTTGTATAAATAAGGCCAGTAATTTTGAAAGACAATCTATTTCCCCAGCAGTCCTAAACAGACTCGCCCAATTGGTAAATAAAAATTTCGGTCGTCATCTATTATTTTATAAACCGACTCTAAAATCAGACGTTTCGCGTCTAGCTTGTGAATTACCACCGCGATTAAACGCATATTACACCCCGAGCCAAGAAAAGGGATCGAAAGAAAGAAAGCAAAACACCCAGAGACGTATCCTTCAAGAACATAATGTCATTTATTTCTACTTTAAAGTACATTTTAACATAAAATGATCACATCGCTCGCCGCAACTTGTCTCACAGCTCTTTATCTAAGCCTATCCAATTTATTCAATCGCACGCACACCAATCTCGCTTGGAAAGTATAAAAAAAAGGCTATTTATAAACCGAGGACCGAGAGAACCTATATATATATATATATATATATATATAATACCGTCGCTCGAACAGTTCTGCGGTCGAAAAGCGAAAAGCACGAGAAAGCGGTAAGACGTTGTTTTTCATAATAATATTGTTAAAAAAAAAAAAAATAAAAAAAAATCACCTCTGCCCGCAAAGTTCATCTTTA
This sequence comes from Ormyrus labotus, assembly GCA_035582975.1. Taxonomy (NCBI): domain Eukaryota; kingdom Metazoa; phylum Arthropoda; class Insecta; order Hymenoptera; family Ormyridae; genus Ormyrus; species Ormyrus labotus. The sequence continues at coordinate 7,110 of JAWWEO010017857.1, forward strand.
TCGAATATTTTCGGAGCTGTTTACAGGCGGTAAGTCTGGCGGGCGTTAAAAGTCGGCGCGCGGATTAATCGATTAATAAGCTGTTTCAATTTTTTAGTACAGACGTCGTCCAGGTGAAATGACGGACCGACGAATATTAATTAATTACTCTAGCCTGTACACAACTGTTACTTTAAAACTATTACTTATCGGATCTAACAAAAATGCGGTAATAGTTCTACTATATATATATATATATATATATACTAAAGCAAGTTGGGCGGCAAATCAATCGGCCGGCCTCTTCTTTTTTTTTTCTCGGTGGAAAATTACAAAAATAAAAATAAGAGTCGTTTCGGTATAATAAGCGAAGAAAATATATGCCTTTTCCCACCCTAAGATCTCGCTCGCATCATTCTTCATGCTTAATCGGAGATCCACGCCGGAGACGCGGGAAGTAAACGCGGATGTACGTAGGCGAGGGGGGGGGGGGGGATAGTTTAAGAAAACAGGCGGATTTAATATCTCAGCTGTGCTGCGTTCGAACGGAAAATGAGGTAACGAAATTTCAGGATGTAAAAGCCATTTGTTATCAGCTGAGAAGAAAAGTGCGAGCAAAATATACTTGCAGCCTGTAGCGATTACTGTATACTAGAAGCGTTTTGGCAGAGAGTAATAAGCAAATTTTATACATCGGCCGAATTAAATTAAGCGAAAGAGTTTTCTTTGCACAAAAATGAGATTCGAGAAGAATGGAATAGAAAGCGATGAATTTTTTCGCCCACTTTTTTTTGTCTTTTCACAGCCTCTAGGGAGAAATCAAATCTAAAACACTGAACTGACGCGTTACGCATTACGTAAGTCTTAAATCTAACGATAACTGAAGAACAGCTAAACACTACGAATATACAAAATGACTTTAATTAAATAATTATTGAATTCAGCTTTAAAACAAAGTAAGTAGTTCATGCAATAAAAAAAAATTTTTTTTTTTTTTTTGTTCATTTTGATTTCTTTGATTGTCAATAATTTTGATAAGATTATGGGCGAATGATATTAAAAAAATTAGTCACAAATAATAACATATTTCTATCGAGTAGGTTAAAACGCATACCTTACCTAAAATGCACTTAAATAAAGTAATTAATAAAGTTGAAACGATAAAAAAAAAAAGAAACAGATTTTTTGCGCAGCGAAACGCAGAGTGGAGCGTTTTTATTAGAGACGTCGGCCGATAAGCCGATTAGCAAGGCCACAATTTCGCCGGAACGAAAAGGGAGCCAAGCGTCAGAAAATGCAAAGAAAGAGGTGCGCCAATACGATACGTTAATAAAAAGCACCGGCGACCTGTCTGTCCGCACGCGACGAGTTCGCGAAGAAAAAAGGCTCGAAGGGTAAAGGGAACGAGAGTAAATAATCCGGGCGCAAGCTGGCTGGTTTGTATCAGCGGAGAGAGAGAGAGAGAGGGAGCGTTAGAAAAAGCAATCAGCTTAAAGAAATATTAAAAGAGAAGATGTCAGTTCGCCCGAAAGAGGCGAGAGTCTTGCGAGAGGCTTCCCCCGTCTCGAGTAATGGACTTATCGAACGCACTCCGCTGGTAAATAACTCGCTCGTTGCGCTCCCGTAATCGTCGCCGATCGCTTCACCCTCGCTTCCCCTCCGCATTATATATATATGTATATGCATATATCGGACGGGAAGCTCGATTCACTGCACGTACTGGCAGTAGTCGGACATCTCCTGGATCGTGCAGGACTTCAGGCAGCACTCCTGGTGGACCTGTCGTCGGAGGATGCGGTTGCGCTTGTCGACCGTCAGCTGTTGGGCCCACTCGCGAAGCCAGAACGGCATCCTCTCGGCGTCGAGGTCCGAGGCCGGCGCACCTGCAAGCACAGAGAAAGAGGGGAGGTCGTTTTTTTTTTTAAGCCGGCTTTTCCAAATCCTTTTCCTATCTTATTTGTGTACGCGAACGCTCTCGTCTGGCAAATCCTGGGAGAAAATTGAACCGGTTTTGCTGCTTAATGTATATTTTGAATGCAACTATTTTTAGTTAAAATTCATATAAGTTGAAGATAAAATATCATTACAGTAAAATATTCATATAAGCAAATATAATTAATTACTTGATAATAATAATAACAATCCTTCGTACTTAACTAAAAAACTGGCTTAAAATTAGCTAAAAACTTTTCGAGGATTCTACCAGGGGAAGTATCTAAAACCCCAAAACAGCAATTCTTTCAATTCAAGTCAAAGGTCGAACTTCGACCGGGGGGGGGGGGGAGGAGGCCGAGAGTTAGGCCCGATTACAAAGCGACACGAACCTGGCTCGTTGACGCTCTTTTTGAACAAGGAGTTGAAGACCCCGCCGCAGACGAAGTTCATCATGTCGGCCAGTCGATCGCCGCAGTACTTGACCCCGTTGTCCCGCGGCTCGTTGTTGCTGTACGCTTCCTGGGCCGTCAACGGCCCGAGTCCGGCGAGGAAGATGGCCAGTAACAGAATCGCTGTGAATTTAGACATCTGCAACAGGAAAGTCGGACGAGAGAGGCGGGGGTTAGTAATCGCGGCGTAGTGTTCCTCTTTTTGCTGTGCGCATAGCGCGATGACTTAAAAAGAAAAGAAAAAACAATATAGTTTTTATCTTCACCTACATATAAGCAGTCTTAAATTAGCAAAATCGGCGCGCAAATACCGAGCGAATTACGTGGAACTCGTGCGCCGAACCCGATGGCGCTCTCTCCTCTCCGCGGGGCTCACGTTTCGATACGGCGGTTATTGCGGTCGCCGATATTGCCCAGCCTGCGCCGCGGCCGCGGCGGCAGGCTTTTTTGCGGCCCCGGAGATTGTCGCGGTCGCGTTGCCGCGACGACGACGACTCTCGACTTCGGTATATAATAGTAGTGGCTGGGGACGGAGGGACGAAAATTCGGGGTCTCGAGATATACTGGCCAGGTGGCTGTACTTTATAAATGAGAAACCGAATGAAGAATTTAGGTACGTTTCATAAATTGAAGCTGAAAACGTGCGCGTGTCGCATTAATTTAATTGAATATTTAAATGTACATTTATCTAATATAATCAGTCTTCAATTAAGCTTATTGCATTTCTGATAGGAAAATCAATCGGTTCCATACCAACGGCTAACACGGGCATTGACACTCCGCTCAAAATAATTTATTAATTCGTATGTATAATTTTGTGCGGACTTAAAAGGGGGACGGGTTATTGCGCGCTTTACACGGCGATTGTATAACGTAATCAGAATAATCGAACTAGGAAATACAAAATTATTTCACCGATCGTTTGCATAATAAACTAATTGAGAGAATTTGGGACGTAGTTTATTCGTGCCACTTATTTCTAATAAACAATGGCTCTCGAGCGAGCAGTCGTTTCTGATGTGTATTACGCCCGTCAACGGGGTTGCACGTTAATTAATTAGCGCTAAAATTTAATTATCTCACGGAGCTTGTCAACGGCACTTCGAAAACTGATCGACCAATAAGAAACAGGTAAAATAACCGAATTAAAAAGAGAAGGAGAAGCTCGCCGTGTCCCTCTCGTCCCCGCTAAATAACGCAGGAAGGAAGTCCGGCTCGATCGGCGAAGATTTCGCTCGTTTCGCGGCCGATTAGCGGAGGAAGTCGTCGGGTTACGGGGGAAGCGTTCGGGTTACGCGAATTTCAGCGACTGGCCGTGTGCACCGGTCATCGGCCCGATCTCTCGGCTTCGGTTACTCCCTCGCGGCCCACGGCTTCCGTATATCGTTTCTTTCGCCCCGGCGAAGCTCCTCCGGCGGAGGCGGACGGGGAGATAAGAGTCGACGCGGTGTCTGACGTTCGCGTTAAATTAATGGCAAATTTTCTAATTGATACATTATTGTCTTAAATTTCGATGGAGCCTAAAAAAATGAGACGTGAATTTGTTTGTAAAAAAGTTGGCGGGGGGTAAACAGGGCTTTAATCGCAGCTCGAATTCACGTATTTGCGCGGATTCGAATCGCTGCTGTTAATTGCCGTGTAGACGGACTGGTAATGATCGGATTTTAGGCCGAGCTACTAATGTTTGTTTTGACTAATGCTCGTAACTACGGGTCAGGGTAAACGGTTACACGCCGAACAATCGAATGCTAACGAACTTGGCGAGCGCGTCGACGATATATCGGCCTTAAATGCTCTTTCGAAAACAAGAAAAATATAGAGCCGACGCAAGTCAATTGTTCCATTTAATTCATTTTGCTTACGACGAAAGCGCGGCTTCAAAATATTGACGCTTTTTTTTTTCACAAACTTCTTTTTAACGCCGAATTCCGAAAGTTTCCCGCCTCGTAAAACTTTTTCACGTTCGTTGTTATTTCAAGCAGTTTCCTTACAATGTACAAAAACCCTCCCGAAACTTTCCCTTCCTTTAACTCCTGTCTGAAAGCAACTTTTCGAGTCCGTAAACCCATTAATATTCATCAAACCCGCTGTCCTTCAAAACATTTTCATTTTTCGAATGCAAATCGACCCCCCCCCCCCCCGACTCGTTATTCCCTTTGAAAATTCAGCTTTCTCCAGGCATAAATTGTAAAAGCCCCCCCGCCCGTTTAACCGCATATCATTCGCAAACTCCCCGTTAATCATCGGTTAATCCTGGCTAAAATTTTCAGCAAAAAATTTCGAAAGGCGCCTGGAAGGAACGACTGAAATTTCTCGGGGAACCAGTTTTCCCCCCGCGGCGGCTCCGACTGCGCTTGAAATCCGCATTAAAGATTCAAGTCCGCCAACAAAACTGTCTTTATTTTTCCCGCTGAAAGGTCGCCTCGCGCGAGAACGGAGGAGGGGGGGAACAAAAGGCCCCATTCGACGACGAGGCCGTCCGCTGAAATATTACCGATAACTCGGGGGGATATTGTCTTGCGCCCACGCGGCTCTATTTATAGTTGGTTCAAGCTCGAAAATAAGAGCCGCGCGCGAAGCGGCTCCGCTCTTTTTGCATTGCCGGGGCCCACGCAAGACCGGCTATTCTCGGCCCCCGCATTCCTCGTTGCGTGAATCAGTCGGAAAATCGATGACCAGCGAGATACGAGGTATTTATAAATAGACCGGATGCTCTTTGCTAACACCTCCTTTCTCTCTCTCTCTCTTTCCTTTTTTTTTTTTTAACTTTCGATCGGATCGGCAAGGTTTTTTCGAGGTTCGATGAACTGGGAGGAGAGCTTTTTCAACGGGGGGGAAATTTTCGGAAACGACGGGCTCAAATTATTGTCCGCGGTGGACGATTGCTTTTGTTGGCAATTCATTTTCGCGCTTATTTTATTAGTTTTGACCGGTGACTTTTGGAATTTTTAATAAAGCTGAATTTATCGAAAGATTCGGTTTTACTTTTGAATAATGACTTAATATTTTTAGTATTTTTTAGAATATTTATGGGGGCAGAATCGACATCTTTCCAAAGGAATCCTCATCAATTATTTCCAGTGCAAAATACCGGGCGGTGCAAAAAAATAATAGATTATTTACGATTATTTAAACGATTTCGGAGCAAAAAAAAAACGACAAAATTAGCGAGTACGATAATATGAAATACACAAAGCCACAGAAATTCCCGTCCCGGCGAGCGTAAAGTTTCAACTTCCAGAATTAAGTTTTTGACGGAACAAAAACTCTCGCGTCGAAGGCCCAGAAAAGAAGTGATTCTTTCGACGAGCCCTCGAGACTTAGACGAAATGTACAAGGCGGCGTTAGAAAACGCAAGCACAAAGCGCGGAATCGAGAATCGCGTCCATCATCGGCGGGAGCGTTGCGCTGATTATTAATGGAAAACAAGTTATATAAATAGCTCACGACGGATCAATGGAGATTTCGCGTATAACGTGACGCGCCTAATTTTAGAAATCATTGAGGCGGCAGCGCTTCGCGCGGGAAACTCGTGTATACGCCGCGACTGTCGGCAGATTGTTCGCGGTTTAAAGGGGGCCGATTATAGTGGCATCTGTGCCTTTTTACAATAAATTATCTCGCCGCGCGTTTTTGCGCCGGCATATATATATATATATATATATCGCAATCCCGTATCGTCGTGTAAGTAATTTCGCGTTTTAATACCGGAGCGAAGAGTCGATAGATAATGTAGGTTGAACATTATGGATTGGTGTTGTTAAGACGATAGTTATAATTTGTTGGAGTTAAAATGGTGAATTTTTTTTTTGCTTTCGAGGCAGACTGGAAGTGTTTGTTGCATCGAAGCGTCGGAGCGAAAAGGAAGAGCGAACGAGTCGCGCTTTGGTTAATGTGCAACTATATATCTATTTTGAAAACCTGTTTAAAAGGAACAAAAGTTAAGAATGCGACTAAAAACTACATCCTTATAAGGTAAACGCAAAAATCGAAAATGCAAATTTCTGCATGCAAATTTTGAATTTTCGAAAACCGGTTGTCGTCAATATACAGAATACAACAAATGCAAGCGCCCCGGTAGCCACAAACGATCTTTCGGCGGGAGTCGAAAAAATTTCTTCGACGCTTTGTAAATTTAAAATCCAAAGGCTGAAACAGCGAAAAAACAATAGGGTATAAAAAATGAAAAATGAAACTTACGTCTAACCGTTAGGCTGCGCACCTCCAAGTACGAAAAAGCGGAGCCTCTTAAGTCCAACTAATAGAAACTTAAAGAAGAAGAAAAAAAAAGTCGGGTAGGATCGACGACAATATCACTAAAAAATATCACAGTCAGGCAGGTCGGAGGTATCCGTCACATGGGAGAGAGAGTTCTTCGACGGTCTCTCCCGGTCCGATCAAGTTCTCGTTCTCTTCATCGGTGCGTTGTGTATCTCTCTCTCTCTCTCTCTCTTCACGATCAGCTGTACCCGAGTAGTTTTGGGTAGGAAACCCTTAGCCCTTGCATTTATGCATCCGTGCTCTGGCCTCCCTCCTCTCGACCGCTCGACACCACTTCCTACTCTCTCGGCCTTTGCTGGCCCCCCTTGGCTATATATCGACCTGACCTCCTCCCCCCCTCCACTCGGATGGGACCGCCGCTCTCCCTCCCTCTCTCTCTCTCTCTCGCGCTCTCCCTTCCTCTTTCTCCCTCTCGGTTTTCCGCGCACTTTTCCGGAGGGGAAGGAGCCCGGCAAAGGTGGATGGACTCGCGCGACGTCTTCTCCGTATCCGACTGACGGCGCCGCGAGCCGAGCCGATGATGATGCTAAGCAGTCGACGCGGAATGGGGGGGGAGGCGAGAGAGAGAGAGAGAGAGCAGAAGCTACTACGTGCGGACCGAGAAGTAGACGCCAAAGAGCCGACCGATCTGATCGAGCGCAATTAAGAGGGACGGTATACGCGCACCGAGAGAGAGAGAGAGAGAGAGAGAGAGACGCTGTACGAATTCACGGCTTGGATTGGAGGGTACATGACCCAATTGTTCGAGCTGACCCACAGTCTCGGTAGACGTTTCTGCGGCTTTTTAGTACGGCCGATCAGCTGATTTGGAAATAGGCGCGAGAGAGGCTCAGGGCAAAGTCTGCTGGTGTATTATATATCTTCGTGAGATTTTGATTGACCGAAGGCTGCTTGTTGAAATCCACGCTAAATTGGAAGAAATTTCAATGAGAGGCCAATTGGCGAAGCTTCGAGATCGTTCTATTTTGGGAAAAAAAGAGTGCCTTACCATCGGTTCTCAAAGCTCTTTACGCCGCGGCGCTTTCGTCTTTTAGATCTTTGCAATCTTCTGAGAATCCATCTTTGCGATTGATAATTAAGAGCAACAACGGGATAATACTTTTGAGATTAGAATGTTCAAGAATTCGCTCGAAGCCTCCGGCTTACTCTCGGAGTGTTCTCCGGCTATTCCGAGTTGCGTGGAAATGCGGCTTGAAGAAGGAATTTCCGAAGCCTTTAAAAAGGCAAGAACCAGCAAACAGACTGTAATCATCGTGTATTCGTACGTCGAAAACAGCAATTACTCGCAGTAGTCCCGACGTATTTACATATTAGCAGTTAGCTCACGAAGATTCTACTTGTTTGCGTTCGAAAATTTGCAAATTCCTCCGCGTTGCCAGTCGGCGACTGATGAAAAACGAAAAAAAAAAAAAAGTCGTTGTTTAGTAAACAAAAAGATTAAGTGCTCTCTAAATCCATTGGCACTCCCTCCGCATTGTCCGCAATTCAAAACAAGCCTGTTGACTTCGTCCTCGAATCGCCGAACTGCATTCGGCTTTGAAAAGGATTGCGAAATGTTTATACGCTTTTATAAGCCGCGCGCGACGCTCGCCGTCGCCTGGTGTGCCTCGGAGTCTCGAAATCTCCGAGTAAATAACTAAAATGCCGAATAATTGCTCCACTTAGGTTGATAACTTCTGTTGCGACTGTATGCGCTGGTAATTCCAAAATACCGAGTAACAATAATAATAATAATACCGGGAAGCGGTAAAAGCAATTTTATATATTGTCGAGTCGATTATTTTCAAGTCGAGAAGGACGTGCGGACGACAGCGAGGGATTTGAATTAAAAAATAAAATTAATGGAGATCGTCCGTATTGAAAATGGAATTATATTTTATAAAATCGCGTTTCAATCTTCGTGAATGAAATTAAAATGCGAATTGTTCGGTTGACGGGTGAAAGTATTTTAAAAATGCGAAAAATTTAATAAAAAAAAAAAAAAGAAAAGAGCTTGTTTGACTTTTGCACGTGTAAAAAAAAGCCCCGAAAAAACAAACCGGATTAATTTGGTGCCTCTGTTAGATGAAATATTTGAATCTCTGCCAGTTCGTACAGCTTTTGGCTATTTTAAAATCTCGGGCGCCGATAAGTGGTCGCTTTATTTGTAAACGTTTATGTTGTTCTTCCTATTTTCGAAAAACAGATTGATCTTCGCGGCGACTGACTTGATTAACGCGCGCAATTTGTCGCAACGCGAAATCGACTTGAATTGACTTTCGAATCAACGATAAACATTCCAATTTAATTGGTGCAAAGTTATGTAATTTTGCGCGAATTTGTTATCGCATTTTTGTAATCCCAGCTCGAATTACTGTCGAATGAAAGATTACATAATATTAACGTTAAAAATAACAAAGATATTTGAAGGACTAAGCTAATTCAGTGCAACGACGAAATTCGAGCAATTTTCTCTAATGGACGCTAATTACAGCTGCGTATAAAGTGATTGTTTAAGCATACAGATTCAGTTCGAATTAAAAGCAAGAAGAAGACGTTTCCTCGAGAAAGTGCAAATGCTTGAAAAGACTGCTCTTGAAAGCGATTATCGTTAGAGTCAGTAATTTCAAGGAAAGAGATCTAAGACTTCGAGCGAATGTAAAAGGTAACATTTATAGCGTGAAAGCAGCGTTTTAAAATAATTATAATCAAATGAAAGCAGATTATTTAATAGATTCGCTTAATAAATTGCAGTATTTTAAAATTCATTGGATGTTCTTCGCGTATTTTATTTGAATAGAAACGATTGAATAACGTAAAAGCTGAATTAAAAAAAAAGTCATCATCCTTGAATAAACTATTGGATTTTATAAATAGTAATTTGTCGGTACACGAAAGTTTTGGCTATTGAACCAAGAAAAAAAAATCGTCCTCCAATCAATGAAAATAATTTGTAAAATAAAAAGCAAAAAATGATTCTATTATTAACGATTCCTCGACATCCAAGTACATATCCCATTAACTCGCATTTCTCCAAACTACTTACCGGGGCAGCCGCGACTAAAATTATCCAATTGAATGAAAAAAGCCCGGCTAGAGAGTATTTTTAACCGTCGCATTCAGTCACGCACGAAGTCGAGTTTACGGAAATTAAATTCATTTGCCTGAGAGTCTCTCTTTCTCTCTCTCTCGAGAAAGAGAGATTCCGACATCCGGCCTTGGCAAAGAACGCTCGAAAATAAACGAGGCGTTTCGCAAAAAAAAAAAAAGGTCGGCGAGCAGCTCGTTAGAGGTTTGTTATCGGGCGTCGATGGAGCTTCGCGGCTCTTCGGGCTTCGAGTGACGGTCGGGGGGGGGGGGGGGGGAGGGTGGCTTTAAATTCGAATTCGCGAAGCCGTTATGTACCCTCCGCGTGTGCGCGCGGTGGACACTTGACCGTGCGCGCGGTGGACACTTGACCGTGCGCGCGGCGGTTGACTGACCGCCGCGTGGCTCTTTCGAGTTTTCAAAATATTTTCAAACGCCCGAGAGGGATTGCGATGCTTGGGCTTTCGACGAGCGAGGGGACTTTTTAATGGATTTACTTTTATTTTTTTTTTTTTGTGTCGAAGATTGAAGGGTTTTCGAGCTCGATGGAGGGGGATGAATGTATTTGAACTTGGCTACTACAAGGAATTAAATACTTGTACGGACAATGGGGAAGCTTTATGTAAGTAATGTTAGTAATATTAATATTTCAGAGCTAAATTTTATGTGTTTTTCTCAAAGGCGCAGTTTTTGCCATAATAATTTAAAGATATATATATATATCGTCAAATATATTTTCTGTACTACGATATCAATGTACGTGAAATGCACTTCAGCTTCATAAATAAATAAATAAAATAAAAATTGGTAGTTTATAACTAATGATAACGATTGAAGTAAATGCTAAAAAGGCGCTTTGATTCAGTGCACGTTAATTTCAAACTCATTAGAATATTTTTCAAATTAATTAAAATTCGTTCCAGACCATTATTTTTTACACTCGAATATCCATGCATTATTGAAGGAAATCCGGTAATTTGATATTTCGAAACCCTTAATTTCGCTCGACCCGCCCATAAAGCCTTCCGTAAAAACGCAAAAATCTCCGCATAATTAATCGCGAATCGAAGTTAACTTTGAAGTTTCGAGGTAAAATCTCGCGCATAATGACCGAATTAAGAAAGTTCGCGCAAACTAACCGCAATTACTTTTTGCGCAACTATCCTCTCTCGCGTCTCGCGCAAATTGATATCCCGGCGTATATATCCATCATCGTATTCAAATTATCGGATATACGCCTGAGCCTGAGTATTTAGCGAAGTTGCAGCTGATGTACGCCGTATAATGGGAGATCACTTTTCACCTTGCAGCGAATTGTGTAAGAGGACGTCTGCGGAAGCAAATCAAGTTACCGCCGTTGCTTTAATGCCTTGGGATTAGAAGATGTGGAGTCGACGATTTTTCCTGTCGTTTAGGTGAACGAGCATCGAATGAATATTTTTTTTTTTCCGCGTACGAGTTTCAGTTACAACGATGAGCAGTTGAGATTTTATAAAGATTAACGAAATTTTGATTGACTTTAATTGACTTGAATTCGCTGGAAAGACAATTTTAAAAATTGAATATTAGATTTTCTTCTTCTAGAAACGGCTGTTCGCGCGATAAATTAAATTTTCATTTTTGTATACCTGATTCGAAAAAAAAAAATTAATCCTAACGTTCGCAAGGAGCACGTAAATTTAAAAAAAAAAAATCAAATCGTAAACCTATTAAACACTAAAATTCGCACTTATTTTGAGTAAAAAAAAAAAAAAAAAATTTTCAAAATTCCCGTGCACAAAGCATTAGAATCTAAAAATAAATTTACCGTAGCGGCGCTATGGAGCTCGTCTTCCGCCCGCAGTAGAACGACTTCGAAGTTTTCCGAGTTCATCGGCACATTTATACCGCTGGACAACGTACCCCTACCTGGTGTTATCGTAAAGGGAGGGGCACCTCGTATTTTTTTTAAGAGATAGGAAGTCGAATTTGAGCATCTGATCTCGGAAAGATATCTAGCTTACCATTTGAATTTTTAAAATCACTTTATATATAAAGCATCGCGAGATTTTCGCTCGTGCTATCTTTAAAAGAACGTCAATTTGCGCCAGAAGGTCTTTTGAATGAATATGAAAGGGCGCCGGTTAGCTTAGTACTTTGGCCTGCTTTGAGGGAGAATGAACGCTTTTGCGTTGCGTCCCTTTGCTTTCAATTTTCTGATGTGCACTAATTGTAGATATTAAAATAAACTAAAATAACGTTTTCGTTTAAACCTTCCGAATGCTATTCGCTTCAAGTGCTTCTAGAATTCGAAACAAATAGACGTTACAATATTACAATGGAAATCTGAAAGCCGAGTTGATTTTCTTTGTAAATAAAATGATAAATTACGAAAGATGAGTTAATCGCGAGTCCAATATACCGCATAAACTACGAGTTTTAAAAGTAAATTTCACGTGTAAGCAAAAGACGATCTCGTCGACCAAAATCAATCTACAAAAAGCGATCGCCGGAGAAAAATAAATTGGCGCGAAAAAGAAAGAAAAATCAAGTGGCTCTGGAATTGTCGGTCGAGGGGGGGAGGGGGGTTTTCGAGCGCCGAACGACAATTAGTACTCGTCGACGGTATACGACTTTATCAAGTAGATAAAGTGGCTTTTGATCGCTTACAAAGGAAAACAATTTCGAATGATCGTCTCATGTAAACAGTCCGAGGGAATGCACATTCAGTGGCGGTAGCCGATAACAAAAGTTAATTTCCCGCTGACAATGTCGCCGCCTGCTCCCCGTATATAAACAAATCAATTGTCCCGCGCGCATTGATAAATCGATCGGCGCTCGACGGACCTTCGTCAAAACGAAAGTCGCCAACTCTCATTGCACTTTTCCGTCGTCGCCGTTCTCTCCTTCCTTTCGGCAAACCGTCGACAAGCGCCAGTCTGTTTTTCTCCTCCGAGGCTAATTGATATGTTTGGCTGCCGGGATCTTACGAAGCGCCGAGGAGGAAAACTAACGATCCGAGATCGGAGCGGGAAGAGATTTCTAGCTGGGAGGAGATTGGAGGACGGTCTTGGTCTGTTTTTTTTTTTTTTTCGAATCCGATAAGGATAATCGGCAGGGGCCCGTTTTCGGATAAACATTTCGTTGGGGGCCCTTTTTAGACCGGGACGGACGGCAAAACAAGCACTTCCGCGGCGAGGGAGATCGTTATCGGGCTTTTGGAAAATTCCTACGGGTTTGAAAAATAAGTTTTGCTTTTTTAATACTTTCTGGTATGAAACTATACCGATTTGTGCATTAAAAATTTTTAATTAATTTTCTCAAAATAAACATCGATTTAGTAACATTAATTAATCATCATATCATTCCTGAATGTAACGTATAATTTATTACCTAACTGTATTTTCAACGAACCACATAGGAAAGCAAAACGTTTTGTCGAAATGATCAAAATCTACACGCGAAGAGATACGACGCGCAACAGCGGGAATGCGCGAAAGATAAAAGAAAAAGAAAAAAGAGCCTGCAAAATCTTTGGAAAACACACCTCCGCCTCGCGACTCGTGTGTGTCACCTCTCGGCGGTCCCCGCGCGAGCGCCTGGCGCCTCTCTCGCGCGGCGCGCGTCCCAGTTCGCAGCTCTCGCGCCGCCGGCCGGAGCCACGGTTCATTATTAATAATTTAACTCCGCGCGCCGACGGCGCCGCTGCCGAGACGCGGGCACCTAGACGTGCGCTCATTCCGAGTAATTAAGCCGGCGACGACGGGTGCGGAGGCGATCGCAGACCCGAGCACCGACGCGGCGTCTTCCTCGTCTCCTCGCTGTGGGCTTCCGACTGATATGTGTCTCGAGGCTTTTTCGCGTTTTTCGCTGGCTGAGGACTGAGTTCGTTGGGGGGGGGGGGGTCGAGGGGGTGAGACTTGTGTCTTTTTCGGGAAATGACGGATCTGTTAGCTTTGTCGTGATCGCTTCGATTTTAAATCGATTATATGCTCGCTACAACGCGAGTTGGTATTCAAAATATTTCGTTGTAAATAAGTAAGCCATTGTTCGTTTCGCAATCAATAAGTGGACGTATCGTGAGTTGCGATTCATTGTCAAGGAATAATATATTATAATACGTAACGAAGAAAAAAAAAACGGTTTATATAGTTGGCGAGTAATAAAGAAAAAGACAAAAAATTTGGAAAATTATTCCGTTAAAATGTTTCGAAATTTTTAATTTTTAAATAACTTGGACAATGTCTGAAGGACTTTCGCGAAAAAAGAAACAAGCAAAAACAAAGAAAATAATATTATCAAATATTAGTTCTACATTCTATCTCGAAAGTATTATATACCTTTTTATGTGCTTCTAATTCATTTTTAATAGAAACCAAATAACAATATAAATCTTTGTTTACATTATTAGCATTAAAAGAACTATTCACGTTTTAATAACGTCAATGTAAGTCACCTTACTTTCCTAATTAAAATGTAAAAACCGTAAGGAAACAAAGTGCGAAGCCTTTGAGCTCGCGGAGTTATTAGCAAATTACTAGCTTTTGAAGAATCTTCCATTTACTAAACTCATCTACAATTTTGAAATCAGTTTTACAAAGACTGAACCTGTACATAATATTTAATCTACGGCAACTAACAGGCCGCTGCAATTTTCGATATTCACAAAGGAAATGCGGATTAATTACTTCTTCTGTGGAATATTGGGAGCGCGACGCTTTCAAACATAGATATTAAAGGATGTTAAATGTTATCTAAATTTACAAATTATGAAAGGAGAACTTTTGTTAAACATTCATCAAAACACATATTTTTATGCTTGAACGAGTAAGAGTCAGAATTGAATTTTGAATAAAAAAATTCTACGTTGTTCAGCCTTGCTTTTTCGCGAAAGAATTATTATTTGCGTTTACAGAGAAAGCTCCTGTTGACATGTTCGGTAAACACTTTCAAATCCTATTGGAATAATAATGTCGAAGGGGCAGCAAACAAAGAACTTTGAAGTATTCGAACGATAAGCTTTTCCTCGATTTATGGTCCAATATCCTTTTGAATTTCATATTGCTCGGAAGAAGAAGGCAGTTTGTCAGAAATATTAAAATTCGGTGGACCTTTATTCAGGGGAATGAAAATGTTGAATGCTAGTTTGTCATCGCCAAAACCTTATTTCAATAAAGATTTAATTTTCTAAAGAAACGTTTAGAAAGACGAGAATAGAGGAAGATTTCATAAAAACGGAAAAAATGAGCTCGTCGAGGGAAATATCGAAATATTGTAATTTTATGTAGCTACTTTGTTTATATATTGGAGAAAATTTTTTTAAATTTAAATTTAGAGTGCAGGTTCTTGTAGTTTTTTTTTAATTTTCCACCAACATTTTTATAAAATTGAAAGAAATTCGCAATACCTTTTTTTTACGTTAATGAAAAAACTAAATTAGATTTCATTCAAATTAAAAAAATACGAATCGCGAGTCAAAAATAACTTTCGAGCAGTGCATCATTCCTTCACTCGGCTAAATTAAGCAAATGACGTACTCAAATGTCAAATAAACAAGAATTTTCAGCGGGGCGCCGTGAATCCTCGCCACGGACAAGGACATTCCTGATTTCGGAAGGAAGGAAGGAACGGGGAATTCGTTGCAGCGAATTGCGCTCGAAAAGATCTGATTCGGTCTCTCCGCGAGCACAACTGCTGGAATTCCGAGCTCCTTAAACTTCACCCCCGGAGAGAAGTCTGACCTGGTATTTACGAAACACTTGAGCCCGGTGCGCCGAATGTTTTAAATTTGAAATTTTGCTGCGAATCTAGAGTAATTTAACGTTGCTCGGCTTTTAGGGAAAGGAAAGAATGGAGGTTGTATGTAGTAGCGTGTGTACGTACACTGTAAAAAATAGTTACATGAAATTTAATGCAAATGTAATGGAAGCAAATTTCATAAACGTAACTAAATGAA